>JALMGF010000044.1:185000-222500 GCA_023333645.1 Sceloporus occidentalis | reverse complement strand
TAAAGTCTATTTTTCATGTTACAGATAATTTTTTATGGACAGTAACATTAATGGATTTTGTTAGACGGAAGTACATGTACTTACCTTATCTTTAGCTAGTTCATAACCAGGTATGGAACTAGGAGCATTTATTCATAAGGATTACTTAGGATATGCAAGTACAATGTCATTATTTAGTACTTATAATTATTTATTGTAGTTGGGGTTTTTGGGGCCTAAGACACCAAAATATTTATACATAAATATTTCTGTCTTTTATTGTATGATTATGGGCCAGAATTTTGGTGCATGTGTAGCAAACTATAGAAATATTTCAAAAGTTGTTATAAATGATTGCTTTTTGCAAAATACCAGTGCTTTTCAGTAACTACCAACCCCTAGGATGTGTTATCTAGAAAATAAAGAAGCGTCTGATCATTGTTCTAATCCAGACAAAGAATATCTGGAGATAAAATACAAGCTGCAGCAAAGAAGTTAATCAAGCTTTTTTATAGTGACAGATGGATCGATATCCCGATACGTCTTACTCTGTTTATGCCCCAAGTCAACAACACTATTGACTTTCAAGTACTATACATTCATAAAAAAAAAACCTCTGCACCTTTTATCTGTTCTGCCATAATATACGGCAAATAAAAACTTGCTTTGCCGAAAAGGCCCTTTTATTTGTTTTCTAATTAATAGACTTAACAAAGGATAACTGGAACTTAATTTTAAATTAAAGTTATGTTTTTAAAACCTGTGAGGTTGCTGCCCGGACCTATATAAAATAATGAATGTCATTATCACATTTGTAAGGAAGGAAGTCATATTTCTAAATTTAGCCCAATTTAAAAGTGTTAAATGCAAGAGAAGACCTCTTAGTGCTGTAATTCTGTGCCTTACACCGAAAAAGAAATATTGAGCAATGGATGGTACTGTATGAGTCTTATTAATTCCGACATGCTTTATTGTTGTCTGACATACTATATGTATTAGTAGATAACTCTCAATATGAAGTTTTACAATTGAAAAATTGATTTTATAAAAATAAGTTCTAATTTCTGTAATTTTTTATAAAATCTATTTTCCTCATTTTGATGGTGTGGATTTTTCTTGATTTTCTGCATTTTGTGTTTCTTGTCTTTGTTTCCACAAGAGGGCCACATATTGCAGCAGTGACTCCTGTGAATCCCTAATAACACTAATAATAGAAAATATGCTAGAGTTGATGGAAGGTTCGAAGGAGTACCTTGGCTTGCCTGGTCTATCAGCATATTTCCAATGGCACGGCATTTGTTGTCAGTAGTAGTATTACCTAATTGTTTAACCCAAAATAACCAGCCTCCTTGACTTTTCTGTGTGTGTGTATCCATATATTTGGGTATCTTCTTAAGTATAAAAGGTTGTTCCTCAGTCTAGGCATCTTCGAACATGAAGGATGGCCTCTTACTGATACCCTAGCATCTTAAACAATTGCGATACTGTTTATTACCAGGCCAGTTAGCTAAATACTGCTTCACATTAATCACTATGCTATATACAAACTACTTTTTTATGATACCTATTATAACAGACTTCAGTTTACCTCATTTGGGCAAATACATTCAAATTATCCCTAATGTCACTTGAGTCCTGCACCATTCCTAAAACATATCAGGAAAGTTTAAAAATACAGGAAACATACAACTGGTCACAATGACTCACTTTTCAGTAAGCCAGTATCACGCTTACTTGCTATCTCTTCACTGCCGCACCAGTACCTTCTACCCAAATTACCACTGCCAAAGGGCCCTGGTCTTTCCAGGGATGCACGTTTTGGTACTGTTAACAAGCATAGGTCTGAGGAGGGTGGTGATGAAGTTTAAATAAAATAAATAATAAAATAGAAAATAAACACTAATTTACATTTTTTTCCTTGAACGTAGTGAACACCATAGCAAATAAGCAGTTCCCTTGGTTTCAGACAAGTATGGTAATCCATGGCATGAAAAATGATTTAAAGTACTGCGCTCTCTGGTGCTCTAATTGTTTCATGAATCAATTAAGTATTGCTAGAGTAATCCATATGCGAGAGTGTTTTCATGCAGTTAAAGTTGTATCCTGTAAAGGCAAATCAGAAGTGCATTTTCTTATTATGATTCTTACAGGCATATGTTGGAGGATTTTTAAAAAGGCTGCCCTTGAAAGAGAGGAAAAATAAAATCAGCTTTGTTTTTTATTTGATAAAATTTTACATCTATAGACATTATCAAGAAATTGTCCACCAAACAAAATATAAAAAAGTATCACTTGCGGGTGACACATTGCATGCAAATGTAAAAGTTGTATGTGTAAATATTTTTAAACGCTGTCTAACTATTCAGATTCCATACAATGCAACAATAGCACTTTTATTAATAACCTTCATTCATATGGATAGCTGAGAGGTTCCTTTAAATAAACCATTGTGTCCATTTATGGGCTTCTGCAGGATCCCCCAATATGCATTTGCCCCCTTCCCCAACTCCAGCTCTTTCCCATGAAGGAGATGTGTTTGGCTGAACATGTCTTCTGACGCATGATATACCTTCCGCTCAGCGTTCTGGGTATGGAGGTCTAATGAGAACCCTGTGGAGATGCTCCTGTTGATTTATTCCCATTGATGGGCGTTCTTTCCTGCTTCTGATTGGTTACTTCAAGAGGGGATGTTCTACTGCAGCTCCTACATTAGGTAAGTGGAGATTTTGTGGAGGTTGAATGAATAGGTATGAAAGTTCTCCAGAGTTCTTTCATATGTATATATTGTTAAAGGGGTGGCTTCCAGGTCTTTATTGTCCTGGATACATTGTATGTGCTATTCTATATATAACTATTTATCTAGAGGTAGGGGAGTTAACACTTGTCGCTGTAAAATTGAATGTGTTACGAATGTAATCCATTGGTGGTGATTGAAGCACTGGAGAGTATTTTCATCGATTTGGTTAAACTAATAAAATAGAGAAGTTGTGATTGGTAAGTCTTTCTTGGCACATAATTATCACTAAAAAGCTGTGATGGCTTTTTCATAAGCTCACCTCTAATTTTCTTTTTAATGCCTGCATTGTGTGAAAGCCGGATTCTTGCATTAATCACACATAGCTTAGCTGCGAATTACCGGTTCTTTATATATTTGTATCAAAGATGATGCAAATTGCGGGAAGGATCATATAGCACTGTCTTGGGTTGGATAACTTGGTGCAAATGAAATGATGAAAACACTTCACTTTACATGGATTGAGATCAAAACTTCTTTACAGTGATTAGCAAATTGTTTTGTTGGATTTTTTGCATAGTTATGGATTCCTCCATTGAACTCTCAGGAAATTCTTGGACGCTAGATTTTTTTGTTTAGCTTCCTTGAGTTACACGAGAAAACAGGTTAGGTTGTTATAGTAACATGTTGTTGGTTGTGTTAGTGGCATTTCCTGCGTTCCACAGGCTGCTGAATCTTACAACCGTGTCAAGATTGGGGCACATTGTGAATGTCCGCTAATCCTCCCCATTTTTTCCAGTGATTTTATTTAACTCAAACTGTGGTCTTCCTTGTGACACCTCCATAACCATTTTGTTAAGAGTTAAACTAAAACACATTTGATTTCCCCTTTATGTTTAAGAAAATGAAATTAATAGATATATCTTATATGTATATTAGACATGTGTAAGAAGAGATACTGGTGAGAAGTTTGAATCAATGGGAACTTGGTCCTGTGTAATGCACAGTTAATGTAAAAGAATTGCTTGAACATCATCTCACTAATATAATGGTGGGTAGACAAAACAGTAATTTTTCCATCTCGTATGTTAAGGAAATAATTTTAATCACATAAAAAAATAATTATTTAGGAAGGTGTTTAAGTTTATATGGCAACAACCTATCAGTGCCTGCTTTTGTGTTGCATAATAAGTGGTTTGTGCATTTTTTTTAACTTAAAATAATTATTTGTGGGAAGAGTTGAGGCATTAACCAGTACTAGTAAATTATGGTTCTAATTAAGTATTTAGTTGTAAAAAATGTCAATTTCAGCAGAGTAAGTCTTTAGATGGTTCAACCATAACCTTTGCCGCTACAGAGAATGCAGTTGGAGAAACTGTGCACGTGCCAGATCCAGAGGTACTACCTGTCAGAAAACAGCCACAGAGTAAGAAGCTGAGCATTGTTTACCTGTGAAATGTTTGTTGTGTTACTGAATGGAGGACATATGCAAAAGGAAACTTCACTTATCCCTTAGAAGAAAATCTGCCCTTAACTCTACAGGGCTAGTTCAGTCCATTTTTTTCAGTGAAGCTCCACCACTGTTGGCCTTTTATACTGCATGGTGAAGCCAATGAATTAATATGTTAATGCATTCAATTAACCAGCAAAAATGCTTGCTTTAGGAAGAAGCTGCAGAACTGCTGGCCCCTGGCGTGTCCCAATGGCAGGAAAGTGCTCCTGTTAAAATCTGTCGTTCATATAGGAGTCTCATTATGTAGAATGCCCTATGCATTCTATGGGAAAGTTCCACGCAAATTTAAAATTAGAGTAAATCTGATGGCTGGATCATCCCTCTAAAAGAAGGCTGCCAATAACACAAAGCATTGTTGCATGAGTAACTGGTAATACTTAGTTAATGCAGCCCCCACACATATACCATGTGGCCCAAGAAGGACGCATGCCTCTACCTTACACGTTCTGTCATTATGGCTATTAGGTGCATATTAGGGCGACTGGCCTCGTGGCTGACATTAAGTATTTGTCATCATGTCCCAGACCTGTTGCTGGTTGGTTGTTTAAAGTGCATGTTTTTAGATTTTTGCCACATGTTTTAACGGGCACAGAAAATAGGAAATACTGTATTGAACTGTTCGCTATAAAAAGTGTAGGTAGATGCTGAGCTATGAGCATAAACCTTTATAGGGGAGTATGAAGTCAACACACATAGCCAGATCCAGAAAATGAAATCGATACATGTAGTTTGAATGAAAACATTATGTTCATGCTGACATATCAAAGATTAAGGACACTGCCCCAAAGGTATATCTTATTCAATGATGTGTCATAATGCTTTCATTTTACATTAAGGTGAATTGGTAGTGGCAGAGGTTTGTTTTTTTTAATAAATATATCCTGACTGAAGTTATAGTATAATTTGTTGTTGTAGACATTGTGTCTCCATGAGCATTTAGTATCTCATTAAAGAGTGTGGGGAAAAATAAATATGGACTAGGATTTAAATGCTATACATGCACCGCTTACATTTACAAACAAGTGAAGCTTAAATATCGCTCCACGTATTTTTGTAGTATCTGTAGTATCTCATTTTCTGGCACTAGTTCATCACCGCCACCATTCTTTGTGTACCTATTGCTTAGTTCTGAGGGTCTCTCATCTTCTCTGTCTGCACCTCTCCTCTACTACTTTTGTGTTCCAGTACCACCTCCATGCTGATGACACACCAATCTACTTTTCCCCTCTTGACCGCTCACCTTCTTCTCAAATTGTCTCACAAACTGAAATTGCATCTTGGGGGCTGGGGTAACCTTCTACTCAAAGCTAAATAACTCAAAGACTAAGATGTATTTTATTGATAATTTGTGACACCTCCATAACCATTGAGAATTTCAATCTACCCAACAACCCACATCGAATGCCTTGATGTCGCACTAAAATACCAATTCATTGCCTTGTGACATCCTGTTGGGTTAAAACAAAGAAGCATTCTTTGGTATTTTTTTTGTTTTTGTATTTTAGCTACATATTACAACATATGTATGATCTTGTTTGTTATATTTGGTTTTATAGAAGCATGAGAATTCCATGAACTATGGTCCCCTTGATCCTCGGCATATATCTGTGATTGGCTGCGGACCATAAGGTTGTACTTCTTCAGCAAAAAGACCACCAATGGTGCCCTTTTTCCAGGGTCGGACTGGGGTGACTCACTATGAATCCAGTAATCCTAAAACATAACTTTTATGAATAGAATAGTTCTACAGCAGCTGTAAAGCTATGGGTTGTGTTCCAACAAAAGTATATTTTTACTTTAAATTGTTTTTCGAGCAGTTAAATGAAATCAGCCTCGTGTCATTGATGATCATGCCAGAGTATACCGTTTTGTTGCTGATAAGTGTTTGCCTGGTGACAAATAAAACCAACTTGCGTTGAAATCTATATGGGTTGTTTGTTTTTGGCATATCTTCTGTAATGGACAATTCTCACTATAATGAAGTTTTCGTAATATAATATCTGCAATCTCTGGGCGTTTGCACATGGCGACTCCCTGCCAGCTCGCTCATCATTCATTTCTTGGCTTCACCGTCTCCTGCTTTCTTTTTGCCCACTTCCCAGACCATTAATGTGTGGGTATTGCTGGCCCACCCCTGATTGCAGTCGCAGCCCACTCCTAGAAAGTTCCCCAGTATCTGTATGACTACACAAAATGGACCAGGGCCTTCCTTTATTGTGTATGTGTAGACATGATAACTTTCTTTTTGCCACTTTGGTGAGGGGGGGTTATAAAAAAAAAAATAAGCTTCTTGGAATTTGTGAATATGTATCATGTCGGTTGCACCGCAGAGTAACTGGTAGCCACTATTTGCCTTTTTTTTCCTCCAATTTAAAAACATATGGAGAGGACGATTTCACTGCACGATTTCACTTGCACTTCACTGTCTTTTGAACACAGAGGTTTGAGACTTCCTTGTTTCTCACCCATTGCACTTTCCAGACCCGTAAGAATTAAAAGTCCGTAAATTAACCCTTTTAAGGTTAGCTGCTTTGCATTGCATTGCAGCTTGTAATTTTTGACAGAAACTACATACTTACTGTCACGAACGCACTCTACTCCAAGCGTGCGCGTGACTTGGTTCTGGTGGTAAAAGGGTTAAAATTCACTATCTGTCTGCCCTAGACCGAAAATACCGTATTTTTCGCTCTATAAGACGCACCTGCTGATAAGACGCACCTAGATTTTAGAGGAGAAAAAAAAGGAAAAAATATTTTGAGCTAAAAAATGGGCTAAAATATTTATTACAATAACTGAATAAGCTATGAACACAGTAAGACACACACAGTAAGACAGACACAGTAAGACACACACAGACACAGTGAGACACACACAGACACAGTGAGACACACACACACAGTAAGACACACACAGTAAGACCTCCCTCCCTAACCCCCCCTTCTCAGGATCTCCCCTCTAACTCCCTAACCCCCCCTTCTCAGGATCTCCCCTCTAACTCCCTAACCCCCCCCTTCTCAGGATCCCCCCCCCGCCCCGGTCACTTACCTTAAACGCCTGTGTTGGAAGCGTGAGGCGTTTGTCTCGGGTGCCGGCGCTTCACTGCTGAGCGCCGGCGTCTGACGTCATATGCCGGCACCCAGCGTAAAGCGCCGGCACCCGAGACAAACGCTTCCAACACAGGAGTTGAAGCGCTGAGGCAGGCGGCGGTGGCAGTGGCGGCCGCCGCCATCAAAGGATTCCTGTATATCTGTCAGGCAGGGGGGCCCGAGAGTTGCCGAGCGGTTGTCTTCAGCAACCGCTCGGCACCCCTTGGGCCCCCCTGACTGGCAGAAATCCAGGACTCCTCTGCTGGCGGCCGCCGCCTGCCTCAGTTGCGACCCCGGATTTATCGGCGTATAACACGCAGGTAGGGTTTAAGCTCCGGATTTTAGTTAAAAAAGTGCGTGTTATACGCCGATAAATACGGTATATCGTTTCCCTCCCTCCCTCCCTGCGTGCGTGCATCTATCTTCGCTCCATAAGACGCGGCTGATTTTTCATCCTACTTTGGGAGGAAAAAAACTGCGTCTTATGGAGCGAAAAATACGGTAGTGATAAAAATACAAATATCCACCCTTAATACCACCCGCGATTAACTATAATGATATAACAAATATCAAAATAACGCTGCCACCACCAAGACAATTTAGAAATGGGGTGCCTTGGTACCCCAAACGAATCGGACTAAAAAAACCCACACAGTATATTTTAACACAATAATTATGTGATTTAAAATTACCAATAGAACGGTCTCTTCAGGTAACGCGAGTCTTTACCAGACAAAGGCAGAACTTAATAAAGGAATATTTATTATGAATAAAAAAATCACAGTGCATACACAAAAAGATAACAGATTATTTACACCAACAGATAAAAATAAAAAGGAGAAAATTACAGAAAACCTAACTACTCACTGAATGGTCAAGTAACAGTTTTTCTGTCCGTAGGGCTCCGGCAAGGAAAGATGGCAACTTACTCAAAATTAGATCTTGGCCCCTAGTAAGCACACTGACCAATCTTCTTTCACTAACTTTATACTCTTTCCCAGTTCATCTCGAGTTTCCAAGCCGGCCCAGAGGTGGTATAAGCAGAGGGAAGGTGTACCATAAGTGACCTCCCCCTTGAGTAGTGGAAACATATCCGTCAAAATAACTTATTTTCATTTTATCGTCCCTCCTGTGCTCGCCACAGCCATAATTCATGCATTTATGAATTTCCTGTAAATTGTGAAGTCCATAGATATGTCACACTTGCTACATATGACTGACCATTATAGACTTCACAATTCCTTCCAAACCGTTTACGTTGCGCTGTCATGTTTGTACTCTTTTTGTAGGCTGCGCTTTCCCCGTTCTAGGTATGCACACAAGGAGGTATGATAATGAATATATGAGTTATTATTGATATGTGTTGGGTATGACCTGGATATGAGATGGTTTTCCTGACTGCTAGTGGTCACTTAGCATATCAAAGAATCCAGTATTATGAGGGGGAAACAGGCATATGGTCGTCTACATTTGAACCTAGACAAAACGGCATCTCCACTGCAGGACCTAACACCCTGTAGAAGGCCCCGGTTGGAGTCCGAGCTTCAAAGGACACATTTATCTCACAAGACCTTTTGGCACCACATGACTGTACAATCAAATTAACCCCTCTCATACTGAAATTGGCCATACCATCTCTACCAAGTAGCAAGTCCATGTATGCACTACACAAGTTGGTGTGACACCTCCCCCAAATAAGATGGTGGCCCAGAGATTAAGCCACAAGCTTATCTCTGCGCCTACCTACTCTTTCCCTGGGTAACAGTTTCCGGCTAAGATAAAGTATTTCTTTGGGAAAACCCACCCTACAGAAGGTACTTTTCAAAGCATCGGCTACGTTGTCTGCTCTGTTACAGGATAAGGCCATGGTCTCAGGGTACCCAGGGGCATAGTCCATCCCCTTAGTAACAGATTGGTTCTCCATGCGGCTCGGTATAGCTACAAGCCCCAACAAATCTACTTGATGGGTAGCTAGGGTGTCTCGCCCTGGCTTCCCAAACCATGTAGGCCCTTCGTAAGGGATAACAGAATGGTCACCAGTTTCACCCTCTCCCTTGTGTCCTGACTTCGTAGTCCCACAGAATATGGGCACAGGTGCACAAAAGCCCTCTCTTTGTCCCCTATTCTGCTGCCAGGTTACCACAGCTATGGTTGAAACATCTGTCACTCCACCTGTTCCACTCCAAGGAGGCATACATACAGTACCCTGGGAACCAGTTAATCCTGACACAGAGGAACACTCACTCACCCTCTGCCCTTCTTCACAGGGTGGCCCCCTCACATTTTCACACAGCACCTCAAACATCCCTGGTTCTGGCACCGAGTCACTCTGCCCTCCCTCCCAGTGATGCGAAAACTTCAAGTTCTCAAACGGCACCTCAAACATTCTGGGATCTGGCACAGACGGACATTCACTCGTTCTCTGCCCTTCTTCACAGTCGGGCGGTCCTCTCACACTTTCACAAAACACCTCAGACACCCCTGGTTCTGGCACAGATTCGCTCTGCCCTCCCTCCCAGTGATGCGAAACCTCCACATTCTCACATGGTACCTCAGACACCCCTGGTTCTGGCACAGATTTGCTCTGCCCTCCCTCCCAGTGATGCAAAACCTCCACATTCTTACACGGCACCTCAGACATCCCTGGTTCTGGCACAGATTCAATCTGCCCTCCCTCCCAGTGATGCGAAACCTTCACCTTCTCCCACGGCACCTCAGACATTCCGGGTTCTAGCACAGACGGACACGCACAACCCTTCTGCCCACTCTCCCCATGAGGTTGCCCTGCTACATTGTTACACACTATCTTTTCTATGGTAGGGCTCCTAGAAGACCTGGATAAATCACAAGTATCATCCTCCGGCATATATTTTGACAACAGCCTACCCAAATCAGTACCCAGTAACACATTAGTAGGAATGTTATCTGATACCCCCACATCTATTACACCCTTCCCTGCTCCCCAATCCAAAAATACTCGTGCCATTGGCACTGCATGACGTACTCCTCCAATTCCCCGCACTGTTAAGGTCTTGCCAGGAATAAAGTCCTCAGAGCTCACTAGCTCTGGACGCACAAGAGTCACTTCTGCCCCCGTGTCTCTGAGCCCCACAGTTACCTTGTTTCCCACAGTGACAGGTTGCATATTCACATTGGGGGTGTTCTCAGCGCTGCAGACGAACAACACCGAAGATGGTGATTCTGAGGGGCGACTCCCTCCAGATGGGGGTGCAGGCTTCCTCTTATCAGGACACGTATTACTAAGGTGCCCCACTTTGTTACAAATGACATCTGCGGATATCCCCACGCGTAGAAGTGACATTAGCTCCCCCTCTCCCTGGGGTAGAAGCCGGCGCAGAAGAGGGTATTGTAGACTGGGTGGTGGGAAGCCGTGGTGTAGTGGTCTTCCAGCTGGATGCTCCCGTAGTAAAACCTCTGCTCCGTTCCGATTGTGCTCGGTTGGCGGTGTGGAAATCAGCCAGCTCACTCGCTTCCAATGCTGTTTTGGGCTCCCGGTCCAGCAGCCATTCTTGTACATTGGCTGGGCACAGCTGCAAAAACTGTTCCTTGATGATCAGATCTTCCAAGCTTTCTAAGGTTGTAATCTCCAGCCCTCTAGTCCACTGCCGGAATGCCGTCATCAGGTGTCCCACAACTGCAGTGTAGCTCTCTGTGGAACGCTTTTGCAAAGTCCGGAATTTCTTTCGGTACACCTCAGGGGTAAGGTTGTACCGTCTCTGCAGTGCAGCCTTAATTGCCTCATAGTCCTGGTCAGATTCGGCTGGTAGCTCTGCAAATGCTTCCAGTGCAGGACCTCTGAGACCAGGGGTGAGGTACTTTGCCCACTGGTCCTTTGGCAATTGGTACTGCCTGCAAACCTTTTCAAAACTGCGCAGAAAAACATCCAGATCCCCATCTTTGTCCAAAGTGGGAAAATTCTCTGCACGTGGTTTGGGTGCAGAAGAGTCTCTTGAAACCACACTGATAGGTGAGGCACTTAACCTCTCCAACTCTGCCAGTTTTAGTTCATGCTCTCTTGCCGCCTGGCGCTCTGCAGCTTCCCTCTCTCTCTCGGCCAGGCGCTCTGCAGTCTCTCTCTCAGCCTGGCGCTCTGCAGCTTCCCTCTCTCTCTCAGCCTGGCGCTCTGCAGCTTCCCTCTCTCTCTCAGCCTGGCGCTCTGCAGCTTCCCTCTCTTGATATTTAAGGATAAGCTGCAGCCTGAGGTTTGCATCTGTTGAGTCCACGTATTTGAAAACAGTTTGTAGATAAGAGTCCAAGGGATCTCCAGATCTTGGCACGTCACCGACATCAGCTGCAGGTATCTCCCGCGTGACCATGCCTCCCTCAGAAGTGTTTGCAGCATCACTTTGCGCCGCCTGTTGCATATCATAGTCCACAAGCGCTTGAATAAGTTCATCCTTTGATTTTCCCCGGATGGGAATACATTGTTCACGGCAACGTTGCTCCAGAGCACTCTTGGATTGTGTTTGGTATTCCATTTATCACGCCGGCCCAAACGAATGATAGCAAAAGAAAAGAAAACAAAGAGGGGGGGGGACTGTTGAGGTGTAAATATACTAAGTATGCACTGAGTTCAGCCTTTGGAAATTGAGAAACAATTTCTTTTTAGTGTCTGGATTAGCAAATCCAGCAACACTGAAATCTGGTACCGAAAAAGATGGAAAAAATCTTTAACTATCCCACCGCTATGCCACCAATTTGTCACGAACGCACTCTACTCCAAGCGTGCGCGTGACTTGGTTCTGGTGGTAAAAGGGTTAAAATTCACTATCTGTCTGCCCTAGACCGAAAATAGTGATAAAAATACAAATATCCACCCTTAATACCACCCGCGATTAACTATAATGATATAACAAATATCAAAATAACGCTGCCACCACCAAGACAATTTAGAAATGGGGTGCCTTGGTACCCCAAACGAATCAGACTAAAAAAACCCACACAGTATATTTTAACACAATAATTATGTGATTTAAAATTACCAATAGAACGGTCTCTTCAGGTAACGCGAGTCTTTACCAGACAAAGGCAGAACTTAATAAAGGAATATTTATTATGAATAAAAAAATCACAGTGCATACACAAAAAGATGATAACAGATTATTTACACCAACAGATAAAAATAAAAAGGAGAAAACCTAACTACTCACTGAATGGTCAAGTAACAGTTTTTCTGTCCGTAGGGCTCCGGCAAGGAAAGATGGCAACTTACTCAAAATTAGATCTTGGCCCCTAGTAAGCACACTGACCAATCTTCGTTCACTAACTTTATACTCTTTCCCAGTTCATCTCGAGTTTCCAAGCCGGCCCAGAGGTGGTATAAGCAGAGGGAAGGTGTACCATAAGTGACCTCCCCCTTGAGTAGTGGAAACATATCCGTCAAAATAACTTATTTTCATTTTATCGTCCCTCCTGTGCTCGCCACAGCCATAATTCATGCATTTATGAATTTCCTGTAAATTGTGAAGTCCATAGATATGTCACACTTGCTACATATGACTGACCATCATAGACTTCACAATTCCTTCCAAACCATTTACGTTGCGCTGTCATGTTTGTACTCTTTTTGTAGGCTGCGCTTTCCCCGTTCTAGGTATGCACACAAGGAGGTATGATAATGAATATATGAGTTATTATTGATATGTGTTGGATATGACCTGGATATGAGATGGTTTTCCTGACTGCTAGTGGTCACTTAGCATATCAAAGAATCCAGTATTATGAGGGGGAAACAGGCATATGGTCGTCTACATTTGAACCTAGACAAAACGGCATCTCCACTGCAGGACCTAACACCCTGTAGAAGGCCCCGGTTGGAGTCCGAGCTTCAAAGGACACATTTATCTCACAAGACCTTTTGGCACCACATGACTGTACAATCAAATTAACCCCTCTCATACTGAAATTGGCCATACCATCTCTACCAAGTAGCAAGTCCATGTATGCACTACACAAGTTGGTGTGACACTTACAGATGTAGTAAAACTGTTGTAAAACTCCTTAACATATGGCAGACGACTAAGCCTTTCCTTACAACTAACTGCTCCACTTCCAATTGTTGTGTTGTCTATTTTGCAAACACACGAGAGAATCCTGAAATATGCATTTGGTGGAACACATCTTCCCGCTCTTAATATTCATACCTCCATGCTGCGCCTGCCCTGACTCGGAGGACTGCTGTTCAGACCCATATTTGCATGTATGAAAAGTGCACCCATTGATATCAATGGGAACATATTCTTACCACTGATTGGCTGCCTCGAGAATATTGGTTTACTTTTTCATTTCATTGTTTTCAAACACGTCAAAAAGATGAATTCCTGTGGCTAATATCTTTAATATACTCAATATCTGTGTTTTCCCCTAAACTATTGCTTGCACTGTTCACCTTTCATGGGTTTGTTGGCAGTATTTCCCTGCACAAAAAAGTGCAGTAAATATCTATACTCTGCAAGCTTTTATTCTATCAAATTTTGTATGTTACTGTTGGACGGGTTTTAATAAAGAAAGAATTGCTAATAACATGCATTTGTACTCCTGTGGTGGAAATCCATACAACTTAGTGGTTACCATGACAATCTTCAAGATGATAATTGCTAGAGAAGCAGAAGAGACTGGTTCAGGGTTATAGACTTACTTATGACCTTGGTGAATGCACTTCAGCCTTTTGTTTAACCCTTTAAACCCAATGCATTCTGCTATTACCAATGAGGCCGATAAGATCTGTAAACTACAATTCCCAGTATATTTATTTTTACCAAATGGGAAGTTTAGGAATTTAACGAATGACTACTACCGATGAGACTTAAGCATTGTAGATATGTTCGAAAACTATACTGAACTTTTGCTCATTTTTATGAATTAATTGAATTAAAGTGACACTGACCCACATAGTTTAAAATACTAATAGTTAACACAGCAGCTGAAGTGCCAGACCTAGATCTGCCTCTTGCAGTTAAAGGCCTAATCCTTGTAGATGTTAGCATATTGTGAGTTATTTTCGGTTTACACAAAATACCACTTACCGGTAGTGACCTCCTCTTATGGGTCACAGATTCCTGTAACTACAGCATCTGTTTTCTTCTTCCATATCACTAGATCCCCTATGACATTACAGACTTATGTTGTAATGTAAAACTGAGGTTTTGGTTAAATCAAGCTATGATTCATAATTGGCTTTCAGTATCACGCAGCTGGTCAGTCTCTACCCTCTTGCTCTGTCTATTGCCTATGCTTTTCTACATGAAGTATTCCAAAGCGATGTATAACTTTAAACGTGTTTCTTTTGTGTAGTAATTTGCCAGACGGCAAACAGACCTTAGCAGACTGTGCACCGCTATTAGCAGCTATTAAGGTTTCACAGAAAGGAGAATTCCAGGATTAGTATTGCATGGAATTACACATAATTACTTTATCGCCTCAATGGGTCAAAAATGGTATGAAATTGTATGTAGCACTTGACATTTTCGTCTTTGAAGAAGCCCCTGCTGGGTATTTAACCACACTAACGATTGTGTTTGAAAGACATTTTGAAATAATCCCTCTACCAATTTGTAAAGGAAAGAAAATGTTTAGTGAGAGCTGTGACAAATGGCTTTGAGAATGGCAGGACAACACAAATCATAGCTGAATTTCTAATGCACTCTTAGCTCCTGTATAACTGTAGCCCTTGCTTCTATTGGAGAACGACAACGGAGTCCAATTAACACCTGTCGCATTGGTCTGAAAAGCACGCATACCTATGGCAGCTACAATTATCCCTAAATTCTACTTTATTTACTCGTGTCTCCTTAGATCGCCTGCCTGTTGCATATGCACTTGCTTGGAAAAAAAAGTATTAACCCCTTGTCTGATTTTTTGCATTTTTGAATAATTTTGGGCACTATTATATCTTCAACCAAAAGCTAATGTTATGCAAAAGGGAACCTGAGTGAAGAACTGAACTATTTACAACATTTTAACTTAAAAATGTCACTAGATTTTATGAAGGGAAGCCTTTCTTGGTGTCCAAGTTGGCCCTGCATAGTGCATTGCTAACTGAAAGAAATGTTTTATATCTATCCCAGCCTTATTCAGGGATCTCACTAGGTCAAAAAGCATGTCATCTCAGTTGCGTTTTCCTATATCAGTTTTGAAAACCAAAAAATGATTGTGTTTTTTTAATCTGAATATTCATTT
Source organism: Sceloporus occidentalis (assembly GCA_023333645.1). Lineage (NCBI taxonomy): Eukaryota > Metazoa > Chordata > Lepidosauria > Squamata > Phrynosomatidae > Sceloporus > Sceloporus occidentalis. The sequence continues at coordinate 206,989 of JALMGF010000044.1, read as the reverse complement.
TTTTTTACCTGAATACCTTTAACTACTTGGCAAATATGCTCTGTTGAGTTGTTATATTTACACATATGTTTGCTCACAGGCGGGATAGTGTTTAGTCGTCTGGCGCGATATACGGACGCCTTAAAAACTAAGGTCAACTGCAATCTCACAGCAGCCCTATGCATCGTTTTGTTTTGTAGTTTGACATCCAATACAATAAGTGCCTTGTGCATGTAAATCAATGCAGAGGTATTTCCCAAATACAAAATTGTTAATGCTTTTCGACATATTGATAAATGTTGATAGATTAGGTCAGGTGTAGTGCTACCAACAGGCCAACTTCCGAGTGCAATGATCTGCAGGCACCTAAGGAAGTACTCGCTATGTTATTCACGTACATTTTAAGAATGACCTTGACTATTTCAGGCTTCTTCAATCTTCCCAACACCATTTTCAACAATGACATCTTTCCAGACTTAAACGTGTCATGGTTGATTGACCGATCAGCACTGAATGTTTTCAATATTCTTTTTAACTTTTTGAAGGTTTCAGACGATAAATGCACATTAGCATTTTTTTGCATTCATCCCCTAGTTTGGCACACAAGGGGTTACCTTACTCATCCCCCTCCACCAGGGTCTTTTTCTAATATTAAAATGAATCTCACTATTTGGCCTTCTGATGCCTCACTGGAGACTCACAACGGAAATGCTCCCCTCTCGTACAGAGATCAAAGACCTGACTAAACCTTAATTGGCCTCAATGGTGTGAAAAAACACACAAAAAAAAAGCAATCAGCAGCCTGACTAAAACTCCCAGAATAACCGTTCATCTGACAGTAGAAACTCATAGAAAACCTGCCCTTAAAGTGATTCAATCAGGTGATCAGTACGTGCAAGCACCTAAAAAAATGTTTCCAGACCATAAAATACTTTGCCTAAACCCTTTAACACCTGAGTAAACTAAATGTACACGCCGTACAAGAGCCAAACACACTACACAAAAATACACCTCTCCAAGGATTTTTAAACTTTTCAATGATAACACGTGTTACATACCATGCCACTTCTCCTGGACTATCTACACGCCGCTAACCGGTTTTGTCAGATTATTGAATCAGAACAAATGTGTCTGGCATGGCAACTGTAGACCTATTACGAATTGAAATTCTGTACAGTTGTGGAAACAAAACTGGACAGTATCACTACTATATTCTGATATTACTTAATTTCAAAAGAAAAAAACAAAACCTAAGGCAGTCTCTGTGTTCCACATGAAATAGTTTCAGAGAGTAAAATGACAGATGCACTTTAAGACGTAATCTACTCAAACCACAAAAGCCTCTCTTGGTTTTAGATCTTAATAGACACCAAAGAATATTTACGAACTGATTACTGACGTAAATACTAATTAGCATCAACATGAAAAATTTAAATTTCAAATACACTTTGACACCAATGTTCAATATTATCGCATAAACACCTCATTTAACATACTTAGGGAAAGTGTAAAACATTGTTGTGTGTGTATGTATGTGTATATATATATATATATTTATTACAACCACGCTGAATAAGAAATATAAATCTAAATAAATACGAGTTTATAACATCTTACTGTATTTTAAAATTGTTTTTTTTCTGTAAAGTTCTTGGTGTAGTATATTTCCATTAGACCCATAATTGAAAAAGTCATTTTAACCATATTTTCTCATTTTCAGGAAAAGGTCAAGAAAGCTCTTCAACTGGATTCACAGAGAAGATAAAGCCATGACGAGTAAAAAGGCTATTAACAATGTGTATTCTGGTAAGGTACTAACAGTCCATTTTAAGAGCTATGTCTTTCCTGAGTTTTACTCATCTTCTTTCACCTTCACAATAAGAATGTATTTTCTGTATGCAAACCGGATACTCAACACCGAGCTGCTCTCATCTTAAAATACTCAATAGCACTTTTTATAAAAATGTAAAAATCTGAGCTTCCTTTGGGGCACACAGAAATATTGATACAGTGCCCCTAAAATGGATTTGTAAATCATTGTGTAGATTCTGGATAATTAATAGAATTGTCTTAGGAATCTGCTGGTTAAGTTTTAATAATATGAAGCATCTTTAATTCTGATATTCATTGTGTAAGTTTAGGGGTGGCCACTGTACCACTGGCCTCAGCATCCGTTTATTTTATTTTCTTTAAACTGGGCAGGGGGTGCTGTTTGACTATGCCCTCTCCACTCACTCCTTTTGGGCAAGCCCCACCTTTATGCATGGTTAGCCCAAGCCCTTTGCAAAGCCGTTTCTCCAGGATGGGGGGAGAGCTCTGGCTAACCTTTTCTGGGACGTTCCAAGATATGATGATGCGTCCAGGAAAAGCTTTTTTTTTTTTTTCTCCTCCACAATTTATGAATATCATTACAAGTACATGTGATTAATTAGTGTATGTGGATGCGAAGGCGTGTCTATAAAAACATGGAATGAGGAGACGTCAAGAAAAGATCTTCACAAACCAAAACTTTATGTCAGAGAACCCCAGTGGAATTGGAGCACTTTCTGCTATTTGGCACTTTATTCTTTTTATCTATTTTTCTTCTTTCGTTCTAATCACAAACGGGTGGAAATTTACTGCTCTGATTCTATATCAGTGAATGTGATGCCAAACAGACAGAAATGACAGTACCGTACTTATCTGTGTGGCCTATTAAAATTCTTTGCTAAAGATGTGAGACACTGGAAGAGAGAGTGTTTTTTTGTTTTTAACAGCTACATTCTAGTCATTGTTTCCCATATAAAATACAATATCACCTTGCCACAGAAGCACCCTTCTAACATCCATCCATCCATCCATCCATGCATGCATTAGAAGACTCTAATCATGACAACTTTGGGTGAAGCATAAAGACATTTAAATGCTGGAAATTATGATACATCATCTGCCTGACAAATATTAAGATTTTTTTAATGAGAAGCATCTGTGTAGCCTTAGAAAATGTGCTTTGTAGTATTTAAGTTCCTGAAGACAACATTTGGAAATCTGAGAATATTCATAATGAACTGATTTAAAAAATATTCAAAGTATGAATTATTACAAACAATGCTAGAAAAATCAAGTAGCTTAAACACCACCATAATTCATTGAAAATAAATGGATCACTTGGTCAGTTGCAACCTGGAGAAAAGTAGGGTGTAGGTGTAGATGGTAAACTTGGTCTAGAGCATATAAGTACCATGTTATATGTATTACTGGGTGGCAGTTGGTCATGGAGTGGTTTGCATCATGTAGAATTTATAGCTGTCTACTTTTAAAGGCTATTTTGTCATTCTGGATGTTAGACCAAATTTTAAGGGCCCATCCAGTGGAGCCATTGTAGTGCATTAACACCCAAGGAAAGAGAATAAATCTAAACAAACAACCGATGGCAGCAGATTTTAAAAAAATGGTTGCTGAGGAGTCAAAGATCGCCTTCTAAACTTAAACGGTGTTGCTGAAATGGCTCAATAGCGAGACATTCAGTGTCACCAAAAACAACACCCCAAGATGTGTTGTGACCACTACAAAGAGTTAAAAACAATTAAGCAGTGATGTCACCATCAGTGGAACCATTCAGCTCAAAGAAAATGTAAAAAAAGTCCAAAAATATAAGAGAATTATTTTTATGAGCAAGTGCTAAATTTAGTGCTGTATCTTCACGAAAAATCCTGGCATGGAAAGAGTTTAAATGCTAGCATTTGAAATACTCATGGTGTATCTAGATTAAAATGTATGGTTTGAGGGATTAATTGAACTGGCCAGGTTCAAAAATGTCCCAAATAGGCACAGACTGACCAGATGTCAAAATGAAAAGAAAAACCTATGCATGGGTGATATCGCTGTACTCAGGAGATGTTGCTGTACACATATGTTGTTGTTTGGCAGTGAAATATAGCAGGAGCTGTAAATGTATTCCTAAAGTACAATATGTGTGAAAAATACACACAAACAAAATTACTACCACAAACTTTGACAAAAGCTGGCAATAGAATTGGTGCATGGAAAGAGTTAAAATTCCACAATTTGAAATGCCTTGGGGTGTCTAGTTTTCAAAAATATATTTAATGGAACTAAATTGAATCGGCTGGCTTCAAAGATGTCCCAAATAGGACATGGTGACATGATTATCAGATTTGAAATCACAAAAGCGATTTGTACTTATTACCCAGTAACTTGCAAAAAACATAAAATTGGGTATTTCTAAACTCAGGACAAAGAATCTATTTAGCAGGTTTTTTTAAATGTGCTTTTTTAGACAAGTAAAATATGTTTAAAAAAAAAAATCACAATACTTTCTTTTTATAGGAAATTAGATAATTAGATAGCCCTTCTAAAAATAATAATATATAACTTGCATGGGTACACTAAAGGAGAGAGAAGAAAATTACAGCTAAACACAAGAACCGCAAAATTGTTAAAACCGTCTTTAAGGGGTTAACCTGCATTTCCAACTTGCAGGTTATGGAACTTGCAAAGTTGTGACTTTTTTGCAAGTGAGTTGGTTTTAGTGTCCAAGTTGTGAATTGGATTGTGTCTAATTGCTGCTACTAGGTCACCTTTTGAGAACTTGCAGATGACTCACTGTTTAGTGAATAGGCCTAATTGTATGTATGGAGAGGTGGTAGCTCGCTATTAAGACCTTGCTACTTCTCCATACAAGAGGAAGTCTGTAATATGAAGAGATGATGAGAATATATTTTCCATACTTTCTGTGGATATAAGGCTTCTCTGAGGAATTTTTTAATTCATTGCTCTTCCCTACATTTAGAATATCCGGGACATGTACATCTCACTATCCTTGCACAGAGGAATGTCTGAAATTAAAATAGATCTTTAAATTATTCAGTAAATGTGGGTTTAAGATTACCAGCATCTGTCATGCCTTCTTCGAAAACCTCAGTGTCTCACTTTAAACATGCCTGTAGTAAAGGCTCAAGAATTGCTTTGTTTGTATTTTTGCTTTCATGTGTTGACACTGCTGGTATAATTTCTTCTAAATCATGCACTGAACTGTAAAATGTATCAAATAAACCGGTGTAATTATATCTATAGAATGAAATGAGCCATCTGTATCAGTGCGAGACAGTGCTGATTTCTGGACACAGTGCTGATTTCCGGACTGTTCAGCCAGTCGCGATCATCAGCCATTAAGGGGAGGTCAGGAGATCTATCCTGAGCTGCCAAATTAGCTGTTTTATTGTTGTTGATTAACAATAATTACATTTTAAAATGTAATTATAAACTGGTATGGGGCTATAGCTAGGAATTACACACATCCAGGTCCATAGGTCTTAGGACATTGATCTGCTTTCTGTCCATTACTTTTATCCTTCTTTCAAATTCACAAACGAGAGACAGAGGATGCCAGATAAACCAGATCAGCACTGTCTCGCACCATGCATACCCTCATTATGTGGTGAGGTTAACTTTTATATTCAAAATCATTATATTTGATATTTAACTCCCGTCCCATGCGCAAGGGGACCATATTAGCTGCATCAATAGTACACTTTTTTCTTTTTGATTTCAGTTGGGTGCCAAGAGTTCAATCAGCATATTGACAATAGACATGCAATAACAGACTTTTTATCCCTATCTTCGCCATGTGAATATTTAATACCAATTCAATAGGCACATGTAGAATTCCATTCAATTTATGCTCTTTTCAGTAGATTGCCTAGCAACCAGTTCAGTATTATGATTGCATTAATTTAATCCCCCTTTTAGATCTTGAATCGATGTACAATGTTCATTCATTCTTTCAATAGGCACTCAGCCAATGCACCCCACCACCCACTTCCATAGACTTTACATGATGAATACATATCACTCTATATACACAGAATAATAGGAGTCACAACTCATATGGTCTTAAACTACTACATTTAATGCTTGCTTTTCAACATTTCTTTTTTAAGCCATGAGAGATACCTATTTATTGCATTATTTATCCTATCTGTTTTTAAAGTTGTATTGCAGTCTGACTTTTAATTTTCATTTTCACCTACCTTTTGCATGTCTATGTTTAATTAAGAAACACAACATATAAAGTAATAGGGTCTATTGTTTAAAAAAAACAATTCACTTAAACATTAACTGTGCCAGTTTGTTATATAATTGGCATGGATTCCTATCTCGTCCAGTTCCCCAAATTAGTGAAACACTGAAGCGTAATGTGCTAAATTTGTAGCTACATTTGGAAAATATCATCTGAAAGCCCCTCTACACCCTGCACATTGTACTGGCAGAGCCTTGGTTTTGCTCAGCATAGCAAAGATCCAATTATGGATCATAACCCAAGAGATATAGTAGAAAAAAAAAATAGATAATCCAGCATGTGTTTACAATTATTGACCAAAGCAAACTTGACACGGATACTAACAAGGGGAGAAATGTCCGGATTTTAAAAATACCGTATGTCTGCAAACGAGCAGGGGAATCTGACCTTCCGGCATCTTAAAATACCAAATGGTCAAACACCCCAACATGCACGTTGCATAAATGTGTGCCAATCCATATAAACAGTTGAGCAATATTACATCACGTCCTGCTTATTAGAGCTTGAAGTCTATAGGAACAGCACCTTACCTTTTCACATTATTATAGAAAATGTTTATGGTTGAGTATATTTTGTTTATTATAACTGATCTGTTCACTGATATATGACAGTATTTCAGCTTTTATTATAGGGGTTGGATTTTTATCCATTATATACTGTTTTCAGGTTGTTGACATCCGACACTGGCAGACATTGCTTCATTCCCTTTTCATTAGCCTGGGCTGTTACATGTAGACATGTTGCAATGTAATTCTTTACTTGCATTTAATTAAGGCAGAATTGATCTTTACTTTATTTCTTGTTTATTTCAGACCTTAACAGTCGATGAATCTGTATGTAATTTGTGTATATAATGAATACAGTTTTATATAAAGAGTGCTTGGTTAAATAAAAATCCATAATCAAGTGTAAAAAACAGGTTCTAAATATTGTTATTGGGTGCACTTCAAACGCCGCAATTAATATAATCTGATTTACCAGAGAAAATGTCTGAATATATTTGCCTAAAATGTAAGCAGTGACTCTTCTGATTTATTTGCCAACAGTTTGTAAATTGTAGTGGATAGATCATATTGCTTTTTTTCTATAAAATGCATTGGGATTGTTCTAGTTTCTAGAGCAGGGGCGTCCAAGTTTTTTCTGCAGTGGGCCACTTCATCAGAATTGTATACGTGCGCGGGCCGCACTCATTTTTCACTGTGAGAAAATATGGCCTTTAATAAGATATGCAGATTAAAATAAATTAAATGACACAAAACCTTTACTTTTCCTCTCACTGATTTCTGGGCCTAGAAAGTTTTGTGACTACAAATGCAGGATTCTGTATAAGTAAAAATAAAATAGACGAATGAGAACAAAAAGAAATCCTAAAAAATACGTGCTACTTAGGTGAAATGTGATAAATAGTAAATAAATGTGTAAATACTTCCCTAGTATGGACCGCAGCTGCCCAAACGACACTCTTCCTCAAAGTGTAGAAAATACAAGAAAACCAGAAATGTATGGGGCGCAGGTGCATATATAGGAAAAAAACAAAAAAAAACCAACACAATATAGTGTAGATGGTATGTCCAATGTTAATTATTAAGTGATATGTTGCACTTACAAGTGAAAGAGGCAAATCCAACCCATCAATAAGGACTGTAAAAAACTTTAATATTCTTCAAGGTGAATCTAAAAAAACAAACTAAAATAGTGCAGTATCTTTAGGTAAAACAGTATATACCGATGGTAATGCACTCACAGTTTTTTCATGCACAAAGTGCATATGCAGGCATTTGGTTAAAATCTCATGAAATGAAGTCCAATTGAGTCTTTCTACGCGTTTCGCCCTTAGGGCTTCTTCAGGAAATCAATTGGTGCAGATGTCTGTAAGTATCAGTAGATTTAGCAAAAATCAGCAAAAGTCAGAAATCTGATACAAGTTTTTTACAGTCCTTATTGATGGGTTGGATTTGCCTCTTTCACTTGTAAGTGCAACATATCACTTAATAATTAACATTGGACATACCATCTACACTATATTGTGTTGTTTTTTTTTTGTTTTTTTCCTATATATGCACCTGCGCCCCATACATTTCTGGTTTTCTTGTAAAAATAAAATAGTTCTATTTATTTTAGCGATGCACTAAAATGAAAATTCTGGACCAAAACCGAAAATTCAGGGTTCACTTAGCCGAAACTGAAGGTGACACCCCACACACTTTTAATAAAAGTAAGTTACACACCAAAATTGTACAAAAAATTATATATTATGATTGTTAACAGCAATCTCAGGAATACCCAGATTCCAGCATGTACTGGTTGGCTGGGCATTGTATTTTTTGTCCAATTTTAGTGTGTAACCACACTTTTATTAAAAGTAACACACCACAATTGGACAAAAAAAAATTCAACAATATGACTTGGCATGATAGGAGTCTGATTGCTAACAGCAAACACACTCTTTTTATACTCAGGCAACCAGTAAATGCTGGAACCTAGGCATGATGGGACTGTGATTGCTGTTAGCTGTTAGCAATCACACTCCTATCATCCCAAGTCAGCCAGTACATGCTGGTACAGGGTGGCTGTATGTGCAGACCCCATACTGCTGGCAGCATCAATACACAAGGGGGACAGCTAGCCAGGTTTCAGCATGTACTGGCTGACTTGGCATGATAGGAGTGTGATTGCTAACAGCAAACACACTCTTTTTATACCCAGGCAACCAGTAAATGCTGGAACCTAGGCATGATGGGACTGTGATTGTTGTTAGCTGTTAGCAATCACACTCCTATCATCCCAAGTCAGCCAGTACATGCTGGTACAGGGTGGCTGTAAGTGCAGACCCCATACTGCTGGCAGCATCAATACACAAGGGGGCAGCTAGCCAGGTTTCAGCATATACTGGCTGACTTGGCATGATGGGACTGTGATTGCTGTTAACAATCACAATCCTATCATGCCTAGGTTCCAGCTATCCAGGTCCATGCTATCACACACACATAAATTCATTAATTCACAGATTCATTCCCTCAATCAGGCATACTCATTCAAACACACTCCCCCACCCCCTTACCTGCACTACAGCTCTCTCAATGCCGATCACAGACTTCAGCAGGGGGCGCGGCCTCCCTCGTTCTCCCCACAGAGGAGGCAGGACTGGAGCAGAGAATGGACCCTCCCACAAGTAAGCAGCAGGGCTCTTGTGATCCTGGCTGCAGATCTCACGCGGGCCGCACCTCGAGGTCCCGCGGGCTGCATTTGTCCCGCGGGCCGCATGTTGGACGCCCCTGTTCTAGAGCATACTTTTATAAGTGGTTTCATCCTCTTGTAGACTCAATGACCTAAACCCAAGTTGCTCAGTAACAAAGTGGACCTTATTCGGAATATTGATGTGAATGTTGATTTTTCACTTTCCTGGGAATTAGTATGCCTTTCCTAATAATCTATATGGTCCCTTTTGTACTTTTATTTTTTTTTTATTCAGGCCTATATATATGTTTTATTATTACTGTTCATGTTATAGTTGCAGCAGGTTTTCTACACTATTGATAGTATGAAGACAACACTTATGCACCCAAAAATATAGAGTGCTAAAACACTATTAACTAATATTATCTCTTATTTACCGGTAGTTGGAATATGTGATATAAATCTGTTTACTACTTTAAAATGTGCATACAATCAGATGATATTGACAGTTTTGACTGTCTAGATATTGTTTGTGTTAAAGAAGACCAATTTAAAGTGAAAAAGAAACTATCCTTATTTCTATTCAGTTATTGTGCCACTTTTTGGAAAATGGATCAGAAACTGTTCAGGTGGTTCAAAGGTATCATCAAACTTACAAGGATACAGTCAGACTCATTGGTTCCAACATTACTTTTACAGTCCAGATGAAACAGCTCTAAAGATGAAACTATCACCATGCAAATTGCTCTATGATTAGCTATTTGTACCCAAATTAATTAATTTAATTATGCAGGCAGATAAAAATGATTCAAAGAGCTGGCCCAATTCGTAGGGTCATTCCTTTGTCTAGAAGGATAATAGATCACTTTTCAAACCAGAATAGTTTTTTATTCCTAAACCCCAGAATATCTGAAATTCTCCAGACAGGTCTCATTTGGGAGAGCGCACTGGGTCTATCATTTTGCCCAACAAGACCTCTGGACAAAATAACCCTGTGCAGTGATATGGAGGAATTCTTTCGAAAACTTAGACTCAAGGAATTCTTTCATGACAGAAAGGACAATGTAACCAGTGACACTATGGAAAGACACAACAAATTGATTACAAAGACTCCGAAACCAGGATATAACCCTACACTCGACCGATATCTAGAGAGCTTTAGACAGAGTCAATTCGGAAATATTAGAGAAACAAACAAAACAAACTGCCAACTTAACTAAGAAGGAACAGAAGGCCATTCGATCACTTAAGAACAATCAAGAAGTTACAATTAAACCCGCAGACAAGGGAGGTGCTGTAGTTATTATGGACACTGAGGATTACAAAAAAGAAGCACACAGACAACTCTCTGATGACAGACACTACATCCAACTTCAGGAGGACCCCACAAACACCTATACTAAAACACTCAAAAATACCATAAAAGCACTGCCACCCAACATCAGACAACAGGTACAAGGCTTGGTGCCAACTGACCCCAAAGTGGGCTCCTTCTACATGCTCCCCAAAATACACAAAGAGGGAAACCCTGGAAGACCCATAATTTCAGGAGTCAGAACCCTTACAGAAAATATTTCTGGTTGGGTTGAAAAAATCCTTAAACCCTTAGTAAAGGGATTGCCCAGTTACCTCCAAGACACCACCGATCTACTCAACAAACTTACCAACATCGGTGCAGTTCCTGAGGGCACCATTCTTGCTACCATGGATGTAGAATCCCTCTACACCAACATTCCCCATTGTGACGGTATAGCAGCTTGCCGCAAATATCTAGAACAGGAGAACCTAGGAATGGAACCCATAACACAACTAATACATTTTATCCTCAACCACAACTACTTCACATTTGGACAATATGCCAATTTATTCATGGCTAAACTGGAGGAGGACTACATCTCCACCTGCCACAACAAACCGCTGGTATATCTCCGCTACATCGACGATATACTAATCATCTGGACTGGTAGCGAAGAGGAACTCCTCAGTTTTCATGAAGGCTATAATGCCTTTCATCCCACTATAAACCTGAAACTGAGCTACTCCCGCACTAACATCCAGTTCCTGGACACTACCATCTACATAAAGAACAAGTCCATTCAGACTTCACTCTACCGCAAACCAACAGATAGACCAACCTATCTGAAACACAACAGCTTCCATCCCAGACATACCAAGAACTCAATCATATACAGTCAAGCTATTTGATATAACCGCATCTGTTCGGATCCTATGGACAGAGATAAACACCTCCAGAATCTCAGGGAGGAATTTATAAACCATGGGTACAGTACAAAAACCACAGACTCCCAAATACAGAAAGCCATCAATATCCCCAGAGAAAACCTTGTGAGATACCAGCAGCCACAAAAAAGAGATCAAGTTCCATTAGTGGTCACCTATAATCCACAAATGGAAGCCCTGCGCAAGATCTCAAAGGAACTACAAGAAATCTTGCAGACTGATGAAAGACGTATGGGCAAAGGTCGGGGCGCATAGATATGTGGGAAAAAATAAAACAAATATAGTGTAATAAGTTCGTACGAAAAAAATAAAAATAGAGATATTTGTTGCACTCACAAGTGCACAGGAGAAAATTTAAGAAATCAATCTTAAATTTTCTCCTGAGGAAGCCGAGACAAAAATCGGCAAAACGCGTTGAGATATTTTGGAAAACTTTATAACTATTGAAACCTGGACTTTACATGGACTTGATGATCATCTACTTACCTTTGTAAAGGACACTGCTCTTACGCATAACCCAGTCGTTATGCCTACTTGTTTGTAAGTTTTTAATCTATATTCATTAAACAATATCTATTTTTATTGCACTATTTCGTTTTCTATCTTCTACACAGAAGCTCCAAAGACGAAAGAGAGTATGGATTTTTGACGAGTTTTCATTTTCTAATACACTTGTGAGTGCAACAAATATCTCTATTTTTATTTTTTTCGTACAAACTTATTACACTATATTTGTTTTATTTTTTCCCACATATCTATGCGCCCCGACCTTTGCCCATACATCATTTGTTATAACACTTATGAGGAGTGTTGATCTGCGGGAGCAGCAAGATTTGTAGGGTACTGTATTTCAATTTATTTTATATTTATTTTTTAAGACCTACCCACTCGTGAAGGTGTTTCTTTTTCCGTTCTATATTGAGACTGATGAAAGACTTCAGACGGTATTCCCACATCCCCCACTGCTCTCATTCAAACAGCCTCCCAATCTCAAACAATGTATAGTGAGGAGCACCCTTCACAGGCGAACAACAAATGGTACCTCTCCCTGCCAACAAAAGAGATGTGAAACCTGTGCACACATCCTTCCCAGAGAAGAAATACAGATACCAGGCTCACACTTACACCACAAAACCAATGGCTGCTTTACGTGCAAATCATCTAACGTGGTGTACCTCATCATGTGTGCTAAATGCCCAACAGCGATGTACGTGGGGGAAACAGGCCAAGCATTACACAAACTGTTTAATTCCCACAGACATACCATCAAACAGAAAAAAATAGATACACCTGTTGGAGAACACTTCTGTCAGCCTGGACACAGCATTCAGGATGTGAAGCTGTCAGTACTGATGGGATCGTTCCGCACCCAGAGGGAGAGAAAAATATGGGAGATCAAACTAATATACCGTTTTAATACCCTACTCACTGGCCTCAACAGAGACAGAGAATTCATCTCCCATTATAACATTACAAACCATTAATCCTCTCACAATTCAAATTAACTACAAACAATTTATTCCTGGGAACATTTGACATCTTCATGGATCTGGCATATGTCAAATGGTTTTATGGCCCCTCTAACCAGGGAGTAAACTGACCAAGGATGCTTTGATTGAACCATATCTGTCCATTGGATCTCTGCTCCAGCTAGTTTACTGCTGAACAAATTCCCCAATACCTCTGTGTTTATCTAAAGTCTTTGTGTGTGAATTGTGCTTTTGTATTTAGAAAAGTCTGTGTTAGCTTCATTAATGCCTGAGGAAGAGACCTAACAACTTGGTCTCGAAAGCTCGCAATTAAACTCTGTTAGCCAACAAATGGTATCATTTTAACTATACTTTTCTCCGATTTGTTTTTTGTAAGAGAAGTTTAAACTTCACCAAGAAGTTAAGAAGTTTTGTGGAAGCATGCAAGATCTTACTGTAGAGCTTACCTCTTGGCACAGTAAGCAACCTTTGTATTGTAAGGTATACCACTTTATGAAGAACTGTATGAGACTTCTGCCTCTAGGACTTGTATATTGTGAACCCTTCAGACTTGGCTATATTCATATAAGGCTGGAGGAAAGAAGGTTTCTTTACAGTAAGAGCGGTGAGATTATGGAACTCTTTGCCAGAGGAAGTGGTAACGGTAAACTCAATAAAAGAGTTCAAAAGGAGCCTGGACGTGTTTCTTGAAAGCAATAATATTACAAGTTATGGATATTAGATTAATAGGGACAGAACGTTGATCCAGGGATTTATTCTGATTGCCATATTTGGAGTCGGGAAGGAATTTTCCCCCTATGGGGCAATTGGCATCTGCTTCATAAGGGTTTTTTGCCTTCCTCTGGATCAACACAGTAAGCACACAATAGGTATATAGGTTAAACTTGATGGACTTTGGTCTTTTTTCGACCTTATGAACTATGTTACTATGTTACTAAGGTTAGACAATTTCATATTCAAATTGAATGAGGGAGGGAAAATTATTTCATGAACCATGTTGATTTAATTTATTTTTTAGAAGCCGAGAAGCAGTGGTTAGCAGTTTTGAAAGCTGTTGCTGTCTTCTGCATTTTGTCCAGTAATTGTGCTCTAATGTGGCCACCATTATTTTTATGGTTTAAAAAATAACTATTGCTACCAATTAACTATATGTTCCTTTTTTCCCTCCATTGCTCAGTGCTAATTTATCGGCACTTTGTAAACAACTAATAACTCAGCTGTATTTCTTCACCAGTAAAATTCACTGGCTAGGAGGCATGTGGCTTTCTTGCAGTAATAATTAAAAATAAAATGTATTCTGCCATTTGCTTCACTTGTGTGGGAGGAAAATTCAGTCTCCATACCTGATTCTATTCAGTTCAGATTTTAAGGCTTAAAGTCCTTGAGGTCTATTTATTATTGAGCTCAAACAGCCACCATTTGCTCTCTTCAGTAATATACATCAGGTTCCACGAAAGTTATTACTTGTTGTTGATCAAGTGCAGCCCGTACTTATGTGACCTGCTGGATGACCCTCACTTTATGATCTATTTTGGAATATCTGCTATTAAGGATGTTTAAGGTGGAATTCTAATATAATAGAAATAGATGTTCTATGTATGTTGAATCCTCAGCCTACTGGCAAAGGATTTGTTTACCACATGTGTAGTCATCTTCGAATGAGAAGTGAATAACAGGCATAAGATTTAAGTGCCTTGCAGAAATAATCATCCTCATAGACTTGCCTGTTTTTAATTGATTTGAAATAGATTTAATCAGAATTTTGCTTGTGTCACTGATGTAAGTCTGTAATGTAGTATTTCATAGATTGTAAAGACAGCCTCTAACGCTATGCCATCAATAACATGGGTAATACACTTATGATCAAAAGTATGTGGACACCCCTCCTCATTATTAAGTTTAGATGTTTCAGTTACAGTCATTGCTAACAAGTGTATAAAATCAAGCATATAGGCAGCCATACCCATAGACTTTAAATGTGGCGCTGCCATATGATGCCACGTTTGCCAGAAGCCAGTTTCAGATTTATGCCCTGATAGATCTGCTATTATTGGGAATGGAAGGATCTAAGAGTAACAACAGTTCAGCCATAAAGTGGTAGACACTGCACATCCACAGCTGATGCACATAAGAATTGCCTGTTCTCGGTAGCATCACACACTACAGAGTTCCAAACTCCCTCTGGAAACAACATCAGCACAAGCACCGTGTGTTGGGAGCTTCATGAAATGGGCTTCCATGGCTGAGCAGTTACACATGAGCCTAAGATCACTATGCACAATGCCAAGGGTCAACTGGAGTGGTGTAATGCACACTGGACTCTGGAGTGGTGGAATTTGTTCTCAGGAGTGATGAATTACGCCTTCACTATCTGGAAGTCTGGTCGATTAATCTAGGCTTGGCAGGTTCCAGGAAAAGGTCTCCCAGACATACCCTAAAATCTTGTGGAAAACCTTCCCAGAAGAATGGAATTCTAGCCACAAAGGGCAACCAACATCATATCAATGCCCATAGTTTTGGCATGGTATATCCAACCAGCTCATATAGGGTCAATGACCCGGTGTCCACATACTTTTGTTCATGTACATTTGTCTATGGCAGATAAGGCCACGACCCTAAGACGGTGCTGTGATCTTATTACCCTTCTTGCATCTCTTCTGAATCTATCTTTTGGATGTTTACAATGTAAAAACACGCATACCTGTACTTTCCTGTCATTAAGAATGAAAAGCAGGCTGGTATTTCATAAACACGACTGTAAACGTGCAATGCATTGTCCTGGTGTGCACTATTTCTGCAGTCAATTTCTATGTGAAATGGTGCAATACTCAATGAACTGTCCTCATTTCCTCTTTCTTGTTACTTCACTTGTTGACATTCTTTGTTGTTTGGGTCACGTCATGGTAAAGACATTGGGACATCTGAGTTTATTAGCTTTACCTACAATGTAAAAAAAATAGCCTGTGTAAAGAGGGTGGAATCCTTTTCTTCCTTAACCCTTCGGCTGCCAGATGCATGTGCATTGCCAATCTGTATAATAGCCTTTGCATATTAGAGATCAGGACACCTGGCATTGGTGCAGGCAATTTAAATGACATGGATTTGGGAGGCCTGCTTTGTATATACTGTATTTGCTCAATTATAAGACGACCCCCCCAAAATCAAAATATTAATTTAGGAAAAAACCAAAAAGCCTGAATATAAGACTACCCTATAGGAAAAACGTTTTACTAGTAAATATTAATTAATGTAAACAATTTTTTCATATTTAATAAAAGCTATGATTGAGAAAAATATATATTTCTTATTTCCTTTTATTTGCCAACCTGCCCCCCCAGTTATGCACATCTGCCCCCAGGTTTGCCACTCTGCCCCCAGAAATGCCTTATACCCCCCTATTTGCCACTCTGCCCCTTGATGTGCCTTTTAACCCTCTATATGCCACTCTGCCTCCAGAAATGTCTTCTACCCTCCTATATGCCACTGTGCCCCATGATATGCCTTTTAACCCCCTATATGCCCCTCTGCGCCATGATATGCCTTATATCCCTATATGCCAGGGGTTAAAAGGCATATCATGGGGCTGAGTGGCATATAGGGGGGTTAAAATGCATATCATGGGGCTGAGTGGCATATAGAGGGTTAGAATGCATTTCTGGAGGTATAATATATATATATATATATATATATATATATATATATATATATATAAACTGCTAACAGCGATCACACTCCTATCAAGCCAAGGCAGCCAGTACATGCTGGAACCTGGGGATGATAGTAGTGCGATTACAGCCTCCCTATGCCATGCTACCACCACCACCCCCCTTACACATCCATGCTATCACACACACACACACTCATTCACAAACATTTAAATACTCATTCATTCCATTAATCACACATACTTCACACATTAATCACAAAAACCCTCCCCCACCCCCTTACCTGAACTGCAGATCTCCCACTCGCAGACTTCTGCAGGGGCCCAGCTGTGCGAGCAACTTCTCTGGCCCCGCCCACAGAGGAAGGAGGGGGAGGCAGAGTTATGTGAGGACGCTGCTAGCTTCCTGTTCTCCTGCAGCTAGTAGGAGCGACCAAAGCCCAGTAAGCAGCCTGGCCCCAGCAGAATGAGGTCTGATTAGATAACGACGTCGATTATAAGATGAGGGGTATTTTTCAGAGCATTTGCTCTGGAAAAAACCTTGTCTTATAATCGAGCAAATACGGTATATATAGATCCCTACTGTTTTCGAGTTTACTGTGTGAGTTTGTGCATTGACAGAGACATAAAAACCCAAACTGTTTTATTTTTATGAACTACCTTACACAGTGTTCAGTGCTTTTCATGGTATATGTTTATATTTAAAGTATTGCTGTATGTACAGTATACGATACCCTTATATAAATGTCAAACTATAAATACCCTGCGGGATCTCAAGGAAACACAGAGTTTCCCAGCTAAATTTGCTTGTCAAGCAAGTCTAGAGCCAGTGGCTTTATGAGCATGTAAAAAAAAATATTCTAAGTATTATGAGTTATTTGGGTCATCGTCATTTTAGGTATATGTCTTCATTGGTGACTTTAAGGGCAGTACTATGGCCATATATCTTATATCAGTGTGGGACGTTGGAGTTAGGAGAATCATAATAATAAGCGTCGACCAGTGTCTCTTCTGGATTTATCTGGACACTGATAACAAGATCAGTTTTGTGTTTTAAATCGCAGTTTTCCAATAAACAAAGTTATTTTAACTTGGAAATAAATGATTGTGCATACGGCTCATAAAATTAATCTAGACTTGCCTATACAGTACTTGTGATATTTTTTTTCATTAACAATTAGTTAATTTTCCCCTGGAATATTGTTAATTTGTTTTATTAATTATTCACAGGAGACTTGTTTTTGTAATCCTATTTAATGACACTATATAAAACAAATTCAATATTCTGTTAGATGAAAGTAAATACAAATAATATTCAGGAATCCCAGCAGAGAAATATACACATTGGAGTCATATTAAAGCAACAAGGGTCAGACCGAGTTAAGAGTCATGTTCTCTAGAACACATTTTTTTCTTGGAAAAGTGGTCTGAAAATGGAAGGAATCTTCCTGCTGAATGGATCATTCATTGCTATGGGGATAACCTTTCAAACTGCACCAGCAACATTTTTATACATAACCCCATTAAATCATATTTATTAAAACAGGGATCATAATGTTTATTGTTTGAAATGCTTTCCATCTAAGTGCCAAAGGCCAATACATTTTTTTTTTACTTTTCTGACACCAACACATCCAAAGTGTCTCTAGAAGATATAAAATTAATATTAATTGAGCACACAAGCAACTTCTTGGGACTGACAACGTGCCGTCTGCACACACTGCTTATGACACATCCTTGAGTTTACCGTATGTTGCTTATTAGCTAACACCTTATAAATATCTCTTCAAAAAGGTCTTTCCAGGTCTACAAGCAAGGAAGGTCTAATTAAAGAAAACACCCTTTTTCAAAGGATAGCCGTGTGGGTGTTTTTTTTTTTCTCTCTCACAATGTCCTGCATGCCAGTAATCCGGTATCCAGTGACTCGCAAGTGTTTGACTTCCAGTCTCATAATAGTAACGCAGATTCCTTACCTATGAAAAATAAATAAGGTTAAGCTTGTGCTCATAAAAGTTTTTTTTTTAGAAGATAATTTCCATTTAGCAAAAAATGTGGGCATCAATTAAATCAGTCCCCTGGCTAATTGAGAAACACTGTTTTCTTTATTGACTCATTTTTGATGTTTATCCTGCTTCACACAGATGCTTGAGGGTTGCCCATGTGGACTATCCAAATCGAGCCCTCAGAAACCAAGGACTAACAAAATGCTATGGTTTAACAATTTCTCTGGTTTGATTGCTGCGCTTAATGATTGGTTTACAGATGCCTACTGTGTACCGTGTACAGAAGTGTTTTGGAGTTATCAGAATTACAGCTACATGTTACTTTTGGGGGGGAAAATAACATACTAAAATTTTTGAAATGGTTTCTTTTGTTTTGCAGTCCAATGGATGTGGTTGTAGATGAGCTTCCTGAATTACATTCACATAGAAATGCTGTCAAGAAGAAATGCTAAAGCTGGTAAGAGCTAGATATATATTTATATATACTTTTTCAGATCAAATTTTCATTATTAACACCAATTTCATAATCTCAATTATATATCGAAAACAACTATGCACTAGCTTGTTTATGGGATTGCCAGCATTTGCGTAACTTATATTGTTGTTTAAAAATATCACCTAATATAATTTTGGCTAGAGTGGAATGAGAGTTTCATGTTTAATTAACTATTGTACAGTTGGCTCTATACAGCTAAACATTTATACAATGTGACCCAGGGGTCTTGAAATGGACTCTCCAGTGCGCCATTGAGCCCCCTAAAGAGGCAATGGGTGTAACAGTACGTTGTGAGTACTTTCAAATGCATTATTAAGTTGAAAACATGTACTTACCTCAGAGAGAAGCTACAGCTTACCACCCCCTGCTTGCGCCAAGGCTTCAAGCAGACAAGCAGTGGTAGATCCTTTTGAGATAATTTTCCACTTATGTGTATGAGGATCTCATTACGCCTCTGACGGTAGCATATATACCCCCAGTCGCTACAACTGTATCTTTCTTTGATATGTCTTTGTAGAAATTAATTATTAATGAAAGATGAGACTCTTAAAGTAAGTCGCACTTCTAATTATGGGGGCAATTAATTTTCTACTAAATAACTATTACGACGTTGCAGTAAACTATTTTGTCCATGAATAAAGACATTATGGCTGGGTCAGAATGTATTGTACTCTCTGCGGTGTGGTATAGTGGTATAGTGGTAATCTTTTTTTATTATTATTCTATTCAAACTCCTTTTTATTAAATGTCATTCTTAATTTTACCAAGGAGTTTGCAGAAATATTTCCACCCATGTTTGGCAACAAAGCTAAGCTGTTGTTGAAACAATGCACTGCTTTTTTTGTGGGAGCATGTTTTACAATCTTTGGCACCAGCGTGTGCATACAATCCCTGCTGTTAATGGAAAGTCGCAGTGACTTCCTACAATCTAGAATGTCCGTTTACACCCTAGCAGCAAGATGCACTCGGAATGTTACTCATTATTCTAAAAGTAAACTGCTCAGCTAAGCTCTCTAAAGCCTCATTCAGTTACTTTATTTTCTTTTATTATTGCCTGTCATAAAACATGTATTTTCAAATCGCAACATGAATATAACAGAATGTTTTGTTCTCCAGCTTATTGGAGTCAGCATCATAGGTCTCAGATTGTGAGCCGGTGACAATATTTTTACTGATGACCGAAATAATGACGACAGCTCAGGGATACTGTATACTTATTAGTGAGTTTTATGGCTGACTATCAATATAAGTTGACTTTTTTAATTATCATCTACTTTTATAGCTCAAACAACCCATGCAGAGCTATGTATAGGGGATAGGCTTTGATAAGTAAAAGTTTTGTGTTTGCCAGCTAAAAAGTAGTTTTGCTGAGAGTTCGTAATGGAGTAATCACCGTAGAAATGCATCGATGGTTCCACGTTAATGGCTGCATTTTGTAACAATGTTGTAACATAAGATACAGCTATCATTTTATTTTATTTATGTATTTTGGTAAATTTTATACACGGTATCTTTACTATGACATTCTTTCCTCATAAAACCTCATAACCCCACATTCTCCAAATACATCACATTGTATAGAATGTTTTATAAAACAGTAATAATAATCTTCAAAGAAAACAAACATGTCAGATGTATTGTAATGAAATGTATTATACACTGTATTTATTGTTTAGGTTGCTAAAAATCAATGCAACCGACATCAGTATAGAGAAATCTTAAGGCTGTACTATTAGCCTTTTTGGCTTGTGATTGTAGATGTTTGGGTTATTATTCAGGAAGCTGCTATATCACCAATACTGTTTTTTTGTTTTTGTTTTCTTTAAATGTACATACTGTTGACTGAAATGTGATGTGATATTGCCTTACACAATATGTATAACCTTAATGGCGGTTTTCTGCTTTAATTTACTCACACTATATGTACTCTCTAACTAATCCAAACAGACAAAGGGAGGTGGTAGAACTACTGTTCTCCTGCCAAAGTGAGAATGAATCACTTCTTCCAACCTTCCTGCTAGCAAAGCTGTCCTTACAACAAGCTCCTGTGTGTATTGTGCTATCGCTGTTATGTATAGCAATAGTTCACATTCTGTTTAGTGTCTGGAATGAGTTGAAGCCGGTCTTCCAGGAGTGCAGCGGATTTTAGGATTTAGACTAGCGGAAACATAATTTCCTTTTCTCCAGACTGGCAAAACTCTTGTGTTCAGAGCAGATAAAAATATATTTTGGGCTAATTAGACATAACGCACTTGTCATATTTCATCCTCATTACATAGTTTAAAATGCAGCTGCTCTGGAACAGGTAGCAGTGATTACTGTGAAAGCTTTCCACTATAAATTGAATTTGTTGTGTAGCGGTTCTTATAGCTCTGCTTGTTTGTCCATGATGTGAGGAAAAGGATTTAAAAAAATGCAATGACAATTTTAATGCTATGCTGAGAGGGCCATTGACACTCTTAGAGAAGCAATTCTGTCCAGTATATGCTGTCTAAGCAATGTGGATTAAAGAGCTCTTGTTTTATGCATTTGTCCGTCACAGTTATTTGACACTTATGGACTGGATCAAAGGGAGTTACAATGTATATAAAGTATAAACCCTTGCATGCCAATACATAATTACCAACAGTCCAATCCAATGAATCAGACTTATTTCCATACCTGAGAACTCCCTGGGTTTGGCCTGGAGGCTCCTGTCATGCATTGCTTCCCCAGGTACAACCAGGTCAATTCCCCTCCACACGTTTTCCCTTCTGCCTTCATTCCACAAGAGGCATTCTGTGGCAATCTCTGTCCCTTGCACAGTTAGCCTGGCCCACTCCCCCAGAAGAAGTTCCCAGATATGCCCATGTCCCAG
>JALMGF010000044.1:0-180000 GCA_023333645.1 Sceloporus occidentalis | reverse complement strand
TTAATAAAATATGTAGATTAAAAAAAAGTAAATGACACAAAACCTTTACTTTTCCTCTCGCTGGTTTCTGGGCCTAGAAAGTTTTGTGACTACAAATTCAGGATTCTGGATAAGTAAAAATAAAATAGTTCTATTTATTTTAGCGATGCACTAAAATGAAAATTCTGGACCAAAACCGAAAATTCAGGGTTCACTGAAAATGACCCCCGCACACTTTTAATAAAAGTAAGTTGCACACCAAAATTGTACAAAAAATTATATATTATGATTGTTAACAGCAATCTCAGGCATACCCAGATTCCAGCATGTACTGGTTGGCTGGGCATTGTATTTTTTGTCCAATTTTAGTGTGTAACCACGCTTTTATTAAAAGTAACACACCACAATTGGACAAAAAAAATCAACAATATGACTTGGCATGATAGGAGTGTGATTGCTAACAGCAAACACACTCTTTTTATACCCAGGCAACCAGTAAATGCTGGAACCTAGGCATGATGGGACTGTGATTGCTGTTAGCAATCATACTCCTATCCTCCCAAGTCAGCCAGTACATGCTGGTACAGGGTGGCTGTAAGTGCAGACCCCATACTGCTGGCAGCATCAATACACAAGGGGGGGCAGCTAGCCAGGTTTCAGCATGTACTGGCTGACTTGGCATGATAGGAGTGGGATTGTTAACAGCAATCACAGTCCCATCATGCCTAGGTTCCAGCACTTACACATCCATGCTATCACACACACACACACAAATTCATTCATTCACAGATTCATTCCCTCAATCACTGACAATTAGGCATACTCATTCAAACACCCTCCCCCACCCCCTTACCTGCACTACAGCTCTCTCAATGCCGATCACAGACTTCAGCAGGGGGCGCGGCCTCCCTCGTTCTCCCCACAGAGGAGGCAGGACTGGAGCAGAGAATAGACCCTCCCACAAGTAAGCAGCAGGGCTCTTGTGATCCTGGCTGCCGATCTCACGCGGGCCGCACCTCGAGGTCCCGCGGGCCGCATGTTGGACGCCCCTGCTTTATAGCATTGTCTTATCTAATTTCAGTGCTCCTGTGACTGTCTTTAGTACAAGTACTGTGAGAGCTCTGAACAGATAGAAAGCTTTAGAAAGTGTATTTATTTTCATTGCATATATAAAACCCAGCCAGGAGATACTGTATTATATTAATGCCACTGGTTGAGATTCCGGTGTAGGGAGGTGACCACTTTTGAGTAATTACATATTCTTTACATAGAGTATTTTCTTAAAGCAGAACTAGAACCTATACCTCAAGGTACCTCATCAAAAAGGTGTTGCTGTTTAAAGTTTAATGATATTAATTTACTAATTGAGGGAGCGATTGAAATATTAAAAACTTAATAAATATAGCATAAGAAGAAATAGTCTTGCCAAGTGCCAATCAGTATTGGGAAGAGGGGAGAGTCTAGTTAATACAGCTAATGTAATTTATCACCAAGAACCCCCCTTCTTGTTTTTACAGACCCCTTAATATCTAGGTGATCATTTACATTTAAATTTTTTTTTAAAAGATATCCTCTAAAATAGTTTTGCATTCTGAAAACAATGTGTTATCATCTAACATTCATTTTGACAGACAAAAACATAAGTCTATGCTCTTCTATAAGCTGTCACATGAAATCAGATTGCAAAGCAGACAGTTTTGTAGGGTGGAAGGCCAGCAGATAACTTCGCACTGCATTGTGACACATAAAGATAACAAGACACAGTGGGCATTTTCCCTGTCATTCTTGTAAGACTGCTGTGATCCCTTATTTGATAACCGCACCAAAACAAAATGTACATGGAGTTCAAGCATAAGATGACATGAATTATGCACCTGTCACCTTCTTTCATTTGACATTTTCTGTTCTTCGCTTCAGCAGAAAATGTGTTTGGTTGGGTAAAAACATGCTTGTGTGCAGATTTCAAGGTTACATTGGGCTGTGTGACACCCCCTGTCACTAGCACACCGACACACACAGAGGGCTACTAACCACTTGGCTCACCCCTGCCATGCTGACACCATTACTGACACATACTATCGTAACTCACAGTAACACACACCCACGCAAAAAAACATAATGCTAAATGCTAAAACACTAATGCTAAAACCATATTAACACACACTCTAACACCATATTCTCATACACACTCTAACACCATACATTTAAACATACACACATACTCTCTAACACACTCTATCCCTTTCTCTCAATACCCATTTACTGTCCCGTAATACATGACTTCACAAATATTTCCTGACTAGGGATGCAACGAAATGAAAATTCTGGACCGAAACCGA
This sequence comes from Sceloporus occidentalis, assembly GCA_023333645.1. Classification (NCBI taxonomy): domain Eukaryota; kingdom Metazoa; phylum Chordata; class Lepidosauria; order Squamata; family Phrynosomatidae; genus Sceloporus; species Sceloporus occidentalis. Next base: position 177,682 of record JALMGF010000044.1, on the reverse strand, counting down.
AAATTCAGGATTCACTTGGCCGAAACCGAAAATGACCCCCCTCCTTAAAAACCCCACACACTTTTATTAAAAGTCACACACCAAAATGGGACAAAAAATGCAATAACTATTAATATATATATGATTATCAGCAATCAAACTGCTATCATGCCCAGGCAACCAGTGCATGATAGGAGTGTGATTTCAATAACAATATTACTTATGATTGTTAGCAGCAATCACACTCCTATCATGCAAAGTCAGCCAGTACATGCTGGAATCTAGGTATGCCTGGGCATGATAGGAGTGTGATTGCTGTTAAGAATCATATATATATTGTTGTTGCTGCATTTTTTGTCCAATTTTGGTGTGTTACTTTTAATAAAAAATGGCTAACAAAAAAATAAATAATATATTTATGATGTCTAACAGCAATCACACTCCTATCATGCACAGGCAGCCAGCACATGCTAGAACCTGGGCATGATAGGAGTGTGATTACAGGCTCCCTGTGCCATGAGATCCCCCACCCCCCAACACACACACTCATTCCCTTCTAGGAAGAGCTGTGTTTGAAAACATTTTACCAGAAAGAATACATTGGGATTTTTCTTGTTTTTAGTATGGTGAGAATCCATTTTTCAAATTATTAAAACTCACAGCTTACAAAATTCAATGTACAACCTACTGTTTAGTATGTATGCTAATCCACTATATGATATGATTTTTTTATTTGGGGGATATAAACATTTGAGATTACTATATAAAAGGTCAATTTCTGTACAGATTATACACAAGCTGCTTGCGTGCAACAATATATTGGACCTGATGTATTTTTTGGCAACAACAGCACATTGTATAGTGTCATGTGAATAAATTGTCATATTTTCGAAAAGCAGCGTGAGAAAGATTTTTGTACGTTTATTGCAGATAAGCTAACTGCGGAGTCCAGGGAATGAAAATAATCTAAAGACATGTCTGTGTTTAGCTACACGTTGTCTCTTGGCAAAGGGTGAAACAATGTTCAGAAAAGCCCCCCACACACCTTTATTTCTCTTAGTTTACACTATGTTGACTGTAGTCTGTACCGTCTTAAAAACATAAAGCTACTGAATGAACCATGGCAGAATTTAGAAGTGAAATAAGGTACATTAATCAGGATGCTGGCACATATATTTCTAAAAAGATCTACTTTGGAGCAAAACTTTTCAAGTGGAAAAAACTACCCACAGTTTTCTATACTCAACCTCAAATGGCACAAGCTATGTTATTTACATGTTTACAGATTGTTCTGCTTATTTTACCACTGGGAGGACTAAATAACTTGTGTTGCAGCCAGACTTAAATTCTAGAAACACAATTAGTTGGGGACTCTTCAGTGCAATCTAGCTGCACTCCAAATAACTATGGACTTAGCTGCTCAAACCTCAAATGGAGTGCTTTGTCATGGGTACAGGTGAGGCACTGCCAGGTCACCTAGAGCCCATGATCTGTAGAGGAGATTTGCTTCATAGCATTGTTTTATCTAATTTCAGTGCTCCTGTGACTGTCTTTAGTACAAGTACTGTGAGAGCTCTGAACAGATAGAAAGCTTTAGAAAGTGTATTTATTTTCATTGCATATATAAAACCCAGCCAGGAGATACTGTATTATATTAATGCCACTGGTTGAGATTCCGGTGTAGGGAGGTGATCACTTTTGAGTAATTACATATTCTTTACATAGAGTATTTTCTTAAAGCAGAACGAGAACCTGATCAAAAAGGTGTTGCTGTTTAAAGTTTAATGATATTAATTTACTAATTGAGGGAGCGATTGAGATATTAAAAACTTAATAAATATAGCATAAGAAGAAATAGTCTTGGCAAGTTCCAATCAGTATTGGGAAGAGGGGAGAGTCTAGTTAATACAGCTAATGTAATTTATCACCAATAACCCCCCTTCTTGTTTTTACGGAACCCTTAATATCTAGGTGATCATTTACATTTAATTTAAAAAAAAAAAGATATCCTCTAAAATAGTTTTGCATTCTGAAAACAATGTGTTATCATCTTACATTCATTTTGAGAGACAAAAACATAAGTCTATACTCTTCTATAAGCTGTCTCAACCTATGTTGAGTTGATATCAATGACTAATGAGGACTCCCTGTGAGCAGCAGCTGACTTGACTTCCTACCAAGTTTAGTTGCACTCACAGTGGACATTGGCAATGGTGAAGCTGGCAAGTGTATCTTGCTGTCCTTTGCATGCCAAGTTGCTGTGGAGTTTATAGGAACCAAGAAAATAGTCCATGTCCAGGAATGAACTTGAGCTAATTTATGGGTTTTGTCAGTAGACCCCAAACACATACAATTAAAGATATTAACACTCAAGTTAGAAAGCTGCTATGGCGTATATAAATGTAACATTAAATGAAACTTAAGCAGGTTTGGCTTGGAAGAAACAACTAAGTGATTGCCCAAACTTGTTGCTGGTGCATCATAAAAAAACTATATAACATAAGAAGTTGCAAAGCTTTTTTTAACTCAAAAAGTTAGCTAAAAGCAGCCATATTAAAAGTTGCAATGACACATTAGCAAAAGTAAGATTATACTGATGGGTGCTGCAGACTCGATACCATTTACCTTGCACTAATTTTCCTGTCAGAAATGACAACATAAGATCAAAATCTGTCTGTACAGAAGCCGTACTTTGAAGTTATTCTATTTAAAGAGCTTCCTTCAATGGCTCTCATGTTGGATAGAATGGCATTTAGGAAGGTGCCGTGCGAATCACAAATCCATGTTTAACTTAAGCATTCTGTGCACTTTAACCCTTGAACACCATGTACTATGCAATATGTTATAGTGCAGATTGTTGACTTTCCTCTAGTATTAAAAGGGTTAATGTGGCGTTCATCATGCCACTACCATTTGTATATCTGTTGGCTTACTTCCAAGGTATGCTTTATTGCATATGATAGCTAAGTGTCAGTTTATATACTTTCTTTCATCAGAATCCATATAGGGAATTAGCAGAATCCTCTCATTTTGCAACGTTTCCCCGGCCCGGAGCTTGCAGTGAATTAATTTGGCCGAACACATATTCTGTTAGCAGAGAAAGGATACTCACCGCCAGCTAGGTCCAGGTCTCACTAGACACCCGCCACTCTGTACAGAATTACCGTATTGGCCCGAATATAGGCCACACTCCCCCCCCACTTTAAGTCTTTAAAGTCGGGGTGCGGCCTATATTCGGGGTCTAGCGCCCGACGCCCGGGACATGCAGTTCCGGGCGCCGGGCAGGCCAGCAGGGTTAGGATACAGATCCCCCGCAGCGGTGCAGGGGACCCGTATCCTACTCTCTGATACGCTCAAACAGCCTCCCCTGCCGGCACGGGAGGTTGTCTAAGCGCATCGCGCAGACGTTCACCGGCTGCAGCGATGCGCGCGTAAACAACCTCCGCTGCCGGCACGATGTGCTTTAACAATCTCCCTTGCCGGGAATTCCCACGAGGGGAGTCCCGGCAAGGGAGATTGTTAAAGCACATCGTGCAGACGTGCCGGCAGCGGAGGTTGTTTACGCACATTGCCGCAGCCGGTGAACATCCGCACGATGCGTTTTACCTCTGCCCCCAAGACTTACCAGAGCAGACTCCCGGGTGAGGACAGAGTGGCAGCATATCGGGGGGGACAGAATGGCAACATATCGGGGGGGGGAGGACAGAGTGGCAGCATATCTCGGGGGTGGGGGGACAGAGTGGCAGCATATCTATTACAAAACTTTTTCTTTAAAAAAGCGCCAAACTTTTAGGGTGCGGCCTATATTTGGGTGCGGCCTATATCCGAGCCAATACGGTAGTTTCTTCTTTTTTCCTTACAAGTAAAGAATGCATATTAAAGTGCTTACAAAGCACTTTAATATGCGTTCTTCATTCGTGTGTGGGATGTTAGACTGTCCTTATAACTTAGATGAACTCACAGAGTCTTGGTTATGGTGAGTTTCCTTTGAGTTCAGAGATGCTTCCAACAGGATGTGCTGGACTTTAAGTCAGAACCAGATTTCATACTTTACAAAGGATGGTGCATTTTGGGTATGGTTGGAGGAAAACGGCAAAATAGTATTTTTGCAAGTCATGTCCAAGGCAGAGGAATGACATTTGGCCAAGATGTCCTTTGCCAGCTGTGCACAGTGTTGTTGCATTTCTGTGCATGCAAATGAAATGGGAATATATGCACAGGCTAGTACATTCCTGAACATCCACTCCCAATGTATTTGCATATTACATACATCTTTGTCTAAAATATTGGTGCCCAGGTTCTTTTGGGATATTAATTACATCAGCCTGTCGGAATAAAGCAACCAGCAAACAGAAGTGTATATACCGTTATATAAACAGCAAGGGGAGAATATTTTACTAGAGTGATAGAAACCATGAAAATCTTTAATTTAAAATAAGCCCAGCTGATAAGATTCAAAGGTTATTTTAATAAAACGCTTCTATTTAATAATTCAGTCTGCAATGTGCTTTCTGAACATGCAAAATCACATAAAGGTTTCCATACATTGCTAGAGTGAAGGTATTTGAATTGGCAAGGGCTGTATTTTCGGAAGGCTAGGGAATCAATCTTCTTCCGGGTAAGAAAGTACACAAGAGAATATGTGTAATGTAAACTGGCTAGCTTTAGCTGTCCGGTGGAAAAATCCATTCACTTTCAGTTGTCTAAGGATTTAGGTTTTTTTAACTAGAAGAATAAACAGATAGATGGATAAATGTGTATTATTTTTAGAAATGCAGATTCAGCTCCAGTACATTACTGATATGTCGGAGAGAATACCATTATCTATGGATTTTTTTACTAGATAGGTAGAGGAATAGATAGATTGATCAATGGCCAGATTGATGTCTAAATGGATTCCTTAGAAATGTATATTAAGCTGTATTACATTACGTAGTGTCGGAGAGATTGGCTTTTCTCTCTGATCTGAAGCGGTAATTCTCCTCCCTTTAAGATTATTTCACTATAGAGTAATTCCGAAGTCTGAACAAAACACAAGAGGTTCACAATAGCTTTGCATGGACATAGTCATAACTAAGCCTTTTGTCACGTATCCTGAAACCCCTGTCTGGCACTTTAGATAGGAGTTGTGCACAACTGATCTCTAACATTAAAACAGCCCTTGGTTTCCTGTGAAAATGTTTGTGATACATTTTAAATTTCCTTATATTCGCTTTCACAGCCTGCTTCCTATTACTATCTTACATAGAAAGATCTGCAGATAAAAACTACTAAGAAATCTCTGAGCGGGCTGCTTCCTCATGAAGCCAAGCAAATAAGGACTACATTGCCAGGAGGAACTCAGAATCAAAGTGTCCAGCATTGGGTGCTTAACTGTATCCATATATATTTATTTATATATATATATATATATTTATTGATTAATAGGGTAATGGAGAACACGTGTCTATTATTTGGTCAGGAGTACTGAGAAGGAAGTTTCTTACAAAGACAGTGGCGCAGTAGATGTTTATTGCGTTTCACAGGAGAGTTTGGCAGATCTCTAAGTTACATTAATGTACAGACCCATAACTGCCCATCAGACTAATGGGGCAAACACATTGAGCCAGTGCATTAATGCTTGAGGTCACTGGTGGGCATTGCATAAATGTCCTGGGTTAACATCGAGAAAGCCCTATGGTGCGAAGGACTGAGTCTTAAAACTCATGTTTAATTGTGAACCTTCCCAGTTGTCAGCATAATAGGTTGTCTGCAGGCCCAGCTAATAATGGGACAGTACTTTGGAATACACTCACGAGAAATTGTGCCAGTTTGAATGTGCTAACCATAAATAGGCCAGTATAGAAAACGGAGGATTAAGTGCAGATTTGTATAACAGTAATTATGTTTTAACCTAACCCCAAGCAATGTGAAGCACATGTATAAAATGTTTGAAAGAAAGAGAAAAAAAAAACTTCATCATTTAATCTTATAAATTACTGCACCATGAATTTTGGTAAATTCTAATCGTTTAATGGTGTTGTATGCATATCATGAACACATTAGGTATACACCTATTTATCTCTATTCGTATATACCTTGTATGGTTGAAGATCATGAGAAATAGTTAGGGATCTACTTTTTGAACAGAAGAATTGTTTTCTGAAACTGTACGGTAGGACAGTCAACACAACAACATATTATTTTAAACTCCATGACATGGGCATGGCCTGAAAATTCTATACAAAATTTAGAAGTCAGCTTTATTGTTTTAGGAGCCAGAAAAAGACGCACACAAAATCAGTGTAAGTAGGCACAAAGAGTTCTAGCAGAGACGTTTCCATAGCTATGGCTACTTGGTTCTTGGGAATTGCCTATTCCAAGACATGAGAGCATTATACATCATCCAAAAACAGTTACCCCCCTCATTAAACTGCCAATAAAGTAATTTCCTTATTGACTGATAACCTTAGTGTCTGGTTGGGATGTATGCTAGTGTGTGTTAATGTGACCAATATAAATAGTAGTTATTGCTCCATCTGACTAGATACCTTTGCTGGCGCTTATGCATTAACATTGCGAAGATCCCAGCTATCACCATAGTTATCAGTCTTGTGAATTTGTACTGGTGGCATTTAAGAGGGGGAAGAAAAGAGAGAAAAAATATTTAGTGTTCATCTGAGATCATATGACTATGAAGTTTTTGTTTGTGGTTATTTTGTTTTTACAAAACAAAACGTTCCAGCAAACAAACAAACAAAAAAAAGAGTACAGCTTCAATGTTTACCAGTGTAAGCATAATGTGATGGTCCCGCCATTGAGTACTGTAAGCTAAGAATAGCCTTACTTTAAGCAATCTGCATTCTTGAGCAAGGAGGAGAGCTAGCTGGGAGTCAGTGGGTATAGGAAGCAGTTTTCAAAGTATTCAAGTTTAAAGGGGCCATCGGTGAAGCAAACTGAAGCAAAGCATTGACAGCATGCATTCATGTCTTCCAAGTGTACCATACCCAGTGGTGTGCATTCCTATAATACTCAATGGAGAGACGATAAGATTCTGTTTACATGGATAGACATTGCAGCTGTATGTTATCAGCGAAGAGGAAAAGTGAAGCAGCTCTACATGTTAAACACACAATGCTATGTAAAGACCAAGGCTATAATATTAATACATAGATACAAAATATATTAGATTTTTTTTTACTTCATTTTTTGTATTTTATTTTTTATTTGATTTTTTTTATCTTTAAGTATTAGTGTTTGTGATACAACTTTTTTTTTTGTACTTGATAGAATTCAACATTTGAGTTAATATATGCTGATTGTCTTCTCTTTTTGTTGTGTCTTACTGACAGTGCCAGCTAATTTTAGCTGGTTGACAGTAGTTGCTAATAGCCACAGGCAGATGCAGCAGAAGCAGTCAGTTCTGTTTCTGAGTTACTATACAAGTGTAATAGCCTTATGGTATGGGCTGGTGGTTTATTTCACACACAGTGAGGATAATTAGCTTGTTATATAAATTCTGGCAATGGCTCAGGTCCAGATCCTGAACTAGGTAAATCACTTGCTGCTACATGTTAAAATATAATATCATTTGTTTAATATTTTTGTTGTATGGCAAACACGGAAGTTATTAAAAGAGTTAATAATCTATGTCTGGTGGGGACTACTGCCCTTTCAGAGATGATTCCACCGGTTTAGTCCGCCATTTAAACAGTAAAAGTAGAATATACATAAAAATATTAAAATGAAAAAATATATGAAAAATATGATTTTATCTTGCTCAAGTTATATTTTCAGACCACAAAGTATCTCTATGAAAAGTAGATGACTATATTTCTCTGGAACAGCTTTGGCCTGTCAGATCGCATATTAATAAAACAGAAGCTTCCCAAATTACAGGGAGCTTGCCCCCTTTTCTTGAGAGTAAAGCCTCTGCTTTGGATACTAGGGTAAAACCAGAAAGGTACATTTCTTCTAATTGCATTACAAGACTTCCTTTTTCCAGGGCAGACAAATCTCAGATTCTTTGCAGATTGTTGGCCAGAATTTCTAGAGGAAAGCTGATTTAGATTTTTTTTAAGTATATTCTGTATTTTCTGACAGCCGCCTACCTTCCAGAGAGACTGTTTTTGAAGAGAAAAGACACAATTTGTAACATTTAAAAATTTTGATATAGTAATTGAATACTTCTTAAAATGATGTATTATTTTTAACAGGTAATGTATTTTTAGAATTATTAAATGGCTTTTATAGTTACATACCTCCCAACAGTTCTGATTTTTGTGGGAGGGTCCTTATTTGTGGGTCTCACACGGCTTATAAAAATGTTTAATATAACCTCGCTTTTGTCATTGCTATGTAACTAGATGTGTAATGTAATTAAAGAGAAACATACCCATTTTCTGTAATCTGCTTTGGCTGTCTTGTCACACCAGCATTGTCTACAATACAAGTGAGGATGCGACCTGGACCCTACAGGGGCTTTCAACAGAGCCAAGAAAGATTCATGCTAATAATCCTGTCCTTATATTGTCAAGAATGGTTCTGTATATCACAACTTTATCCTACGCCGTTTAACGATTAGCAGGTATAAAAATTGCTTACGTCTATGCGGTAAGATGCGGTTAGCAATTCAATAGAGGCCCTAAAGGAATAAATATCTGTCCAAGAGAAAATGTTAGCTACAAAAATATGTATGGATGATCTGTGCAGAAGATCAGACAGAATCTAAATGAATAAGCTCTATTGTGCTTTTATGTTTGCTGTTGTCAATTGAAGAAATATGTTAAGTTTTAAACGTAGTGCTTTAAACTTTAGGAGGCATATCTTTTTTTTTTTTTTTTTTTTTTTTTAAATTGAATTCACACTCACATACACTTACACACTAAGTATGCTTCTTCAGTAACTAAAGAAAGCATGCACCTATTTGTATGCAGTCAAATACATTGGAGTTCATGCAAAATGCAACATGGATTAGAAAATAAAAAAACACAACTTGTGTGAAGTTGATTGTTCCTTTAAAGGAACCCTTGCCTGTGAATGTCTCCATACTTCAGTTTTAACATTCATATTCCTTGTATGGGGCTGTGATTGTTTCATGTTGGACACAAGCGCAATTCTAGCTTCACCCGGAACAAAGTTAGTTAAAGGTAAGACATTTTTGCAGCTGAGGGTGAACAGTAATATTGCTCAGACACACAAAGGGTTAATACTGTATGATTGCGTTTGTCAGTGTTACAGCAGTAGAGTGTTGCGGGGGTAATATTTTCTGAGTTCCAGAAAAAAAAGGGAAAATGCTTTCATGCTATATCAAATGACATTATTTCTCAGAGAAAGGAACAGATTCTAGCCAAACAACAAATTATAATTGGGACCTTTGTTCCAGAAGGATGCACCAAGACGTCTTATGTGTAAAATGCCCTCTAATGCTTTTTATGCCTGGGGAGAAGTAACCCGATTCTGGAGCACAAAGGGATGCTCCTGTACTGCGCAAAGACCTCCTCATTGATTGGTGATATAAGCGGCCTGTTCTTCAGCATGATGTAACGCTCATCAAGTTACCAAAGAAAGTGACCTTGGGATCAGATGACCGAACGGCAGAGGTGGATGAGCACTAACTAAGTTACCGTGCTTCATGCTAAATTGGCTATATCCTTACACTTATATTGCAAAAATAGATTGCAAAAGCAATCACGCTTAACCTAATAAGGGGTAGCGATAGATTGAAATGGAATAAGCTTCATTAATGCATCCCAAAGCTATGTTACACAGCAATTGGAAGTCAAACTACAATTTATAGTACTGGAAGAAAAAATGACCTTAATCATACTGAAACACACCAGCAATAAAATCTATTATTTTTTTTAATGGGTGGCCTACAATAGGCCGTAGAGGGGGTCACCGTGAACATTCATCACCTTGAGAGCTAAGAACGGTAATATATTCCATAGGGAGGCTACTGTAAAAACATAATTATAAACAAGGGCATAGATTATCATAAAGCCATATATTATGGGCTAGAGTGGGGGTATCGAAGCAGATAAACCTCATGCTGTGCTGTAGTTTCCTTAGTTATTTGTAACACCTCATTATGCTACTTCACTGTTTATTTGACTAAAGAGTGCCCCAGTCAGATATAAAGAAACTAACATTCTTCCTAAAAGAAATATAAATATATGAAAATCAAATATTTGTCCATGGTATGGCCTGTTTGGAAGTGGACCAAAATATAATTCTTTCTGAGAAGCCTTTACTGTGTTACAGGGTGTGCAGTGTTATTTCCATTCACTCGTGCTAGCTACATTATTACATTTACCAATGTGATTGTACCATTTTTCAATCCTGCCACTTGTCTGATGACTTGGGCTTCAGTTAAGACTGGGTATATCGTGCAGAGAAATCTAAGTCAAGTTGTAAGCTTGCGAGCAGGGCTCTCTCCACCTAATGTATCGGTTTGACTTAGTCTTTCAGTTCGTCTTGTCAGACCCCTTGAATATATGTATTGTAAGAAGCACTGCGTAAATTCTTGGCGCTATATAAATAAAAGATAATAAGTTGGAGTTCTGTGATCAAATCTATTTTCTAAATTATAACCTGATAAGATGTTGGAAATTGTTTTGTAGAAGCCATTTTGTGTTTAATATTTGATTAATTAAAATTTAGAGTGTAATTCAAAATATTTTACGAAACTGCAAGCCTTCTGTTATCCTGTACCTGTTTGTGGACCTTATGCTCAGAGCTATATCTGGCTTTGTTGTTCCCTCTGGTGGGGAAAGCTGGGATGCACTGCCATCCTCTATTGTGGAAAAAAAAGAGGTCTTCTTCTGGCAATCTGCACAGAGAAAATGAAACCTAATAATATTGGCTGTCTCACAAGTTTTAGGTTTAGAACTGGAGACGGCTGGCATCATTCAGCTGAGGGGCAAGCCCAAGCTAGAGGCCTGATGAAGTGGCTCATAATGGCAAAGGATCACGACCTTGCCCTTTTCAATATATATTTGACAAAATAGACTCCTTTAAAGAAGGTGGTAAATGATACAGTCAAGATGTAAATGCTAACTTGTTACTATAGATAAAACTACAGTATGTGAAACTGCAAGTAAAACACAAAATCTTTCAATAAGAGCCCCCTGCCTCTTACCTCTTGTGGTTTAGGAAACGGTATCTTGCCATCTTCAGAACACTTTACATAGTAAATTGCAAAATCTATGTAGTAAAGTTTTACATTTCTTTCTCTTTAGTTTTATGAAGAAGCTGGAACTTCCTCTGAAGTACAAAAGCATCTGTATGACAGGTGAGAGCTTGGCATTCATTAGAGTTTAGAATTGTTCAAATGTTTATATAAATTATTTATTGCTTTTCCTATAGGAACATTAAAGATCAGCATGGTTCCTTATGGAATCCTCATTTTCTTAGTTGAATTTAGTAATTTAGTCATACATGCTGCAGTGAGATTTGTCTGGGAATAATTTCTTAGGATTGTATTAAAAGGGACAATACATTCCATGCTTTATTGTATTGCTAAAAGTCCCCTCAACCTATCTATGCCCTGTTTGGTATTTGTTTGTGAAAGACAACGCAAAACAGTGAAACCTGAACATTAAATCCATGTTGAAGTATTTTGTAAGTACTTTAATATTCATTAATTAAACCTGCATATAAAGGAGAAGCCGCAGCTTCTGCTTTGCAGCAGGACACCTCCTCAGTGGTGGTGGATTATCAACAATAAATAAGCAATTACCGTATTTGCTCAATTATAAGACGCCCCCCCGCCCCAAAACTGGAATATTAATTTAGGAGAAAAAAAACACGCCTGAATGTAAGACTACCCTATAGGAAAAAAAAGTTTTTTTTAATTCACATGTAAACAATTTTTTCCTATTTAATAAAAACTTTGATTGAAAAAAAAATTTTTTTTTTGTTTTATTTACTTTTATTTGCCAATCTGCCCCCCAGATATGCCTTATATACCACTCTGCCCTCCAGAAATGCCTTATACCCCACATATGCCACTCTGCCTCCCTAATAAGCCACTCTGTCCCAGATATGCCTTTTAACCCCATATTTGCCACTCTGCCTTCCAGATATACCTTATACACCCATATATGCCACTCTGCCTGCTTGACATGCATTTTAACCCCCTATTTGCCACCCCCCAGGTATGACACTCTGACTCTCTGATATGCCTTTTAACCAAGTGCATCCCTTTACTTGTGACACGTGCTTCAGCAGCTGCGGGATGCGCACTGACAACCTCCGCTGCTACCGGCCCTTCCGCCAGGGCTTCTATGGTGGATCACCGGAAGATCATGTGATGCCGACGCTCCGTCATAGAAGCCCCCAGAGGAAGTGCCAGCAGCAGCAGAGGCTGCCAGAGAAAAGCATCTTAGTCTTGTAATCAGGCCTCTATTTGAGGTCTGATTAGAAGATGGCCTCGAATATAAGACGCGGGATATTTTTCAGAGCATTTGCAAATAGGGTACAATATATGGTGGATTGCGAGTCTTTATTTGTTGTCTCCTGCGGAGACCTCCAGTTTTCTTCTGTGTATTGGTTGGGGTTAAATTCCGTGGTGGTTCTAGAGAAGCAGAGCACACCTGAACGTTGTAGTCTTGATTTTTATGTACATAAAGCAGCCAATCATTGGGAAGAATGCTCTGTTTTTAAAATCAATGGAAACGCTTTCTGTGCATGTGGATGGGGACATGTTTGACCTATTTGTTTTTCTCCAACTTTTTAACCCAAGTATAAAGCAATTAACTTTCCTGGCTCTATTGATGGCTATTTTCATCTTATGAGACATAAAGTAGTTGGCAACTGTTTACCAGGAGGCTTTGTTTGCCTTCCTCTAGATCAATACTTCTAAAAATAGAGAATGCTTTTTTTCACACAGTTAGTATTTGCCTAAGAAGAACCTTAGGTGGCATGAATCCTCTTTTACAGTTATCCCCCATTTAATTATGCAGACAAGGAAATGTACTAGTAAGAAGCATACATTTTCTGTATACTCAAGATACCATTTAACGTCTCAATATTTGTTCATGACACCAAACTATGTAAGATAATTACATGGCGGATGTACAGAAAAATGTAGAATTTCAATAATGTTAATTATACAAATTAACTAAAAAATGTAAGATCTCAGATATAAGAAAATTGAGCTTGTTTACTTTGAAGAACAAAATACCTGGGTATGTGATTATCTTATACAAGTATATTCAAGGATAATACAAAGGCGTGCCTGGGGCATCCTTTCATTTTATTGACTATTACACGCAGCATAGTAATATCCTCAAAGGTTACAGAAAAAGAAATATAATTATTCAGCAAAAGGAATATATATATATATATTTTTTTAAATCATGCAGTTAACTTAGAATTCGTTGCCAAGTGGAGTCTTTTTAGCGGATTCGCTTAATTCTTAAAGGAAAAAAAAAAGAGGCTTGTTTAGTGAAAATAAGCAATTTACCTTTGACTTTGTCAATATTGATACAGGGAAAATGTGATAGCCTTTGGTGGAAAACAAACAAACCGTTTTTCTTCAAATAAGGCAATATTAAAAATGGATGTATGTTTTGGCCTTCTTCTGGGTAAACATATATGTATAGTAGTAAGAGTTGAACTTGATGAACTTTGTGTCTTTTTTTTAACCTGGGTAACTATATAACTATGTTAATCACCCAGAGAGACCTTTGATTAAGGTTTATGAGGAAAGGCATAATCAGGAGTTAATTATTGTTGCCATAAAGAGCCACCTTAGTGTGGTGCTTATAGTTTAGAACGTAACCTAAATATCGCACAACTGCCTTCAAGGGCAACCTCCTTCTTTGCAGATAAACAAAGTATATGGGGACAACGTGATGTATAAACCAGTTATTTTCAGTGCAACACTGCAATTACAGTATATAACATTGTATTGTACATAGAGGCGTCTCCTTTAAGTTGTTTTTTTTTCTTGGCAATTGAATGGCTTCCTCACATAAAGCAAATGCTCATTGGTGTGTTACATAATAACCAGCAATGATTATACACAGTGTACCTGACAAGCTGTGATTAGAGTGATAATGATGATGTGCATTCTGCTTGGCCCAGCAGCCATGTGCTCCCCGGTTCAGTCTTTATCTAAAATTAAAAAAAAAAAATCATCTTGTTTTAAATAACAATATGTTCCAGTTAATTGGGGTCTTTGTTTGCATTCCCTATACTATCAGTATAGTGTAGAAACTGTATAGCCAGAACGCTAAAGATGTAGTTGAACTGGAACTGACATAAACCCATACTTCCCAAGTGTCCTGTCCATGTCCGGCATGGTGGAGGATCATAGCCTTCTCGTGAGATTGATCAATCAGAGCTCCCATGCAGCCTCCACACAACAGAGTGAAGCCGTAGACAGGAATGTGACCTCATATGTGTTCAACTTCACTATATAGTAAGTGGTAAGGTTGGTGGCCTTGGCCCTGGTTGTAGCTTTGCCACCACCCATATATAGCCACTCCAACTATAATCACTACCACCTAATCATTAAAAGGTGACACCTTAAATGGTAGGGGGTATGTGATCCTCAGTGCTTCTTCCCAGTCATAACCCATCCTTATGTGGAATTTCCTGTTGGCTAGCCCTGTTGCATGGATTTGTTACTGTGATTCAGTGACCTGGTCATATGCAATTATTTCAGCTCCTTGAAAATTGACAATCAGTGGGTTGGGCCTGCAGACAGATGTTTTTGATGCCTTAGTCTGTGTCCTGACATGCACGGCAGGATTTTGAATTTGCTTTAGTAAATTGCCTAAATCTATGTCAAATTGTTTAAATGAGAGTCTAAGAATCTGTAATTGATGTAAACGGCACGCGATGTTCTTGCATGTCAGTCCAAGCTGCCCATTTTATCCACTGTCATGAAATCAGATGTGTTCTCTTGCAGGAGAGAAATTTGTGATATGCAAAGGTTGTTTTTTTAAAAAACAGACATGGGGAAGTTTGTTGTGAGCATATATTATATCCAGCAGTCAGTGAAATGAAACACTCGGGTCTCTCATATTCAAGGAAAAGGTTTTGTAGGAGAAAACAAGTCTGAGTGTCTGCCTCTAGATTGGAAGCTCATTTGAGCAGGGCCTTTTTCATCTGTTGATTCTGTATGTCATCTTATGTTATACTTATTGTTATGTCTTGTCTACCATTTGTACAGCACTGTGGAATCTGATGGTGCTAAACAATATAAAACAATAAATAAGTATTGTATTCATAAAGTGTGTTAATAATTTGCTCAGTGTCAGTTGTCATGTGATATTCTGAGTTCAACCTCCCCCCGTTTGTAAACCCCATTAAACATTAGTGCTGCAACAACTGATTGATAATGAAAATCGTTGCCAACGAATTTCATTATCGATTAGTTGAATCGATTTTTATTGATTAGAAAATGAGGGTTTTTTCAGAGCAAAACAAAAAAAAACCCTCGTTTTAAATCCGTTTCATTAATTTAGCAGTTACTACTTACAGCCCTGCCTGCAGTCACTCTGATGATTGGCCACGCCCCTTTATTTCTCCCAGTCCCTCCCTGCAGTCACACTGCCAATTAGCCCCACTCATCTAACTGTGAGTATAAAATGTATATTTGGGCTGCTGAAAGTTAGGGTAGGTGGGGGTTAATTTAGGGGCAGTTATGGTTGATGGGGTGTTTAGGGTTAATTTAGGGGCAGTTATGGTTGATGGGGTCTTCAGGGTTAATTTAGGGGCAGTTATGGTTGATGGGGTCTTTAGGGTTAATTAAGGTGCAGTTATGATTAATGGAGTCTTCAGGGTTAATTTAATGCTGAGGACTGAGGGTTAATTTAATAAGGTTAACTTAAGGTGCAGTTAGAGGTAAAGGGGGACAAACTAAGGGGAATCTAAATCCTGGGGGCAGTGAAGATTAATCCTGTATTTATTTTATAAAAGTATTGTGTCAGTGCTGTGAACGAGTCTGCAAATCTGAGTGCACTATGGCATATCAGGGGGTATACGGCATATCTGGGGAGGATGGAGTGACATATCTGGGGGTATAAGGCATACTGGGGTATAAGACATATCAGGGGGCACAGTGGCATATCTGGGAGTATAAGGCATATAGGGTAAATAAGGCATATGTGGGGAGGGCGGAGTGGCATATCTGGGGGTATAAGGCATACTGGGGTATAAGACATATCAGGGGGCACAGTGGCATATCTGGGAGTATAAGGCATATAGGGTAAATAAGGCATATGTGGGGAGGGCGGAGTGGCATATCTGGGGGTATGTGACATCTGGGAGGTAGTGTGGCATATCTGGGGGTATGTGGCATATCTGGGAGGCAGTATGGCAAGCCTGGGCTCAAATGTGCATAACTGGGGGGCAGGTTGGGAAATAAAAACAAGAAATGCATTTTTATCAAAGTTTTTTTTGTTCTGCCGTTTGTTTTTAACATCCTACATTGGTTTATTAAATTATTTTAAATAAATGAAAACTTAACATTTTTTTTTATCCGATTAATGGAAAAAATTATCGTTGCAGCCCTATTAAATATTAATGGTTGCCATAAAATAACACAGTGTATATACATAAAGCAAGACCACAATTGTTCAAATTAGTTTTGGTGGCTGACATTGATTAGCAGAGTAGGGTTAATGGCTGTGCATATGTCAGACATTAATATGATTGAATATGAACAGATTGTCTGTTGTTTGTGTTATATACAACTTATGTCCTGTCAACAATTGTACAGCTCTACAAAATATGATGGCTCTATATAAAACAATACATAATTTCCTTGACTATTTCAAGTGTTTCACGGCCTGTCTCTAGCACAGAAATTCTGTTTTGGTAATGAGTAGGATATGTTACTATTTACAGTGTATCCTGGTAAGTGCCAACACAATGAAAAGATAAAATAACACAAAATTGTTCCACCTGATCCTTGTTACTGTGCAAGGAGTATGGTATCCAGAGATGCATGAGATGATGGTTGTCATGCTTATACAGTGTGATCAGAGGCACAGAATCGGTGAGCTGCCTGCTAAGCCAATGGTACCAGTGATGGTGGGATGCTCAGTGGTGTCTAATCTTATTTGGTTAAATGTTAATTATGCCAACTTGTAAAACTCTGGCAGACTCATCACCTTCAAGGAGTAACTTTTTGTTCACTCAGGATGTCCAGTAGTTAAATACTGTTTATCCATAAGAGACTTGTACATTTCAATAAAATAATACTTTGTCTAAAGCTTTCTTATCTTATTATTTTTTTTCCTGGCTTTGAGTTTTTATTTCTGGAAGGACTCTGTGCTGTCCCAGAATTGTCTCTGTAAGTGCTGTATGACTGCTTCTTGCGTTACACACAAGGATGTCTGTTTGCCTAACACCTTCTCGTAGAACCTCTTCTCAGCTGATCATTCAGTATCACTGAGATTACAAGCATCTCAGGAAGCATTCTTTTCTTTTGCATTTATAGCATCTCATACTTATGAAAGGCTCAGATTCCTAAATTGTGACACTAGTGCCTCTTAGACCAGATTGGCATGTATATGATATACACTTCCCTTAAACATGCCTGCCCATACACATATATACACTGGTCTGCGGGCAATAGGGCTCAAGGGCCCTAGACTCATCTCCACTGACCAAACCAGGACCCTGTGCTGTTGTAGTGTAGACCTCCATTATAGCTTCCCCGTTGTCACCTTGTGATGCTCTGCAGCTGACCACTGCAAGTTGGCTCATCAGGTAAGGGGGCGGATGAAATGTAGCTCTGCATATGGCAAGTGAAATGTTTTTGTTATAATTTATGGTGGTGTTCTTAAATATTTCAATTTCTCTTGGACTTCATCTAAAGATGTCAGACCATCAATGACTCATCAACTATTTGAAACTTTGGTTTTTTATATATAGAAATACCACATATTTGTCCACTCTACCCATAAGACTGAGTTTAGTAGATGCATTATGATGGCTTTAGTGTTTTCTAAGGGAGTCATTTAAAAAAAAATAGTATTGGTGTCCTCTTAAAACAAAGATGCAGTTTGAGTTACATAAAAGTTGTAAGGGAAAACAAACCTTAATTTGGAATAAATGTGAGAGCTTAAAGTATTCAAGGAAAATGCATGAAGAGTTTATGGAAATGTGTTAACGTTTATAAAGCAGATGCATAGTGGGCTTTCTTCATTGTGTGTCTAGACATAGGGAAGCATCTCTTGCCCTCATTTTGTTTTTGTATATGTTTATTATTTTATGTGTGACTCGTAAATAGCTATTGGCCAAGCAAGCGGTGGTCGCTATTCACTGTGATACCTTATCAGGATCCAAACACGAGAAAGGTAGGACAGTTTTAGCCTGTATCACAGAATGGTGTCAAGGAGATAATGACAGATTAGCTAAATACATAGCTGTAATAAGGCAAGGACACGTTGGACACGCTGGCCAGCAAAAGACAAACCATGCAGCAAGAAAGCACTGGAGCCTATCCCCGATAAAGAGCAGTGGTTCTTATTGGATATATTTTATGTCTGTCATTGCATCTGTTCTGGTGGCCACACGTGCAGTCCTGGAATGAGACCGCCAGGCATGGTGTTATTGTTAGAACACAGAATGATTTCTGTGTAACAGAACTGCAAGTGTTTGCGTTTGTCAGTATAATAGAAATGATTATGTGGTAGATAATGTAAAAAGTGTAAATGAACGTTGTGTTTGAAAGTAGCACATATAACACCAATATTTCATAATTATTCCACCAGCAATAGTAACACGGTACCAAGTACACATTCTAGGTTCGCAATTTTCTATTCTATTTTGAGTTATAGATTAAAAGTGTACAGAAAGTATTACTACTGTTTTTGTGATAGCAAACCTATCTTCAATGGAAAATAAAACCATGTTATCCGATGTAATTCCAGAAACTTTTCTTCATATTAACCGTTGTGGTATAACATATACTTTGTCCCGGAGAAATATTAAGTAGTACAGCAGAAAACACTGCAAATGGCTTTGAGGGAAGAGTTAAATGAATTCTAATAGAGTCAAACTACTGTGCTAGATATATTCCTACATGATATGTCCTCTGGGATCTTAATTCTGCATGGAATGAATAACACAATCAAGGTAAAAATAGCCTAGCCTTCCTCCCACTCAGGCTTTCATGCAGAAATGACTTTTGTGATTGTGAGAGTAATATAGTAACACTATTAAAGGTGGACACACCTCTTCGCAGCTCTATGCACAGAGATAGGCATGTTGCTCCATTCCTTAACAAAAGAAGCATGGCTGTGTGTTGACTGTTGGCTTTTTAAGTAGACAGATAATTATCATGTGTATCATAGAACCATGAAGCTGTGCTAACTCTATAGATGTTGGGACCCTTTAAATTTTGGGCTGGAGACTAGTTTGTGTCATTATTATGAGTTTTATCTTTGCATATAGTGGAGTACAATCTATACTAGTCTCCCTCGGGATGTTTATTACCGTAGACCTTTAACGGAATTTGAGTCACTGTGCACATCTGGTCGGGAACCAGCCCACTTGATGTCAATATTATATGCTATTGGCACCGCGCGTAGTGGGTAAACCCTACTTTATAGCTTTGTGGGAGGCGGACTTGCCCTGCCTCTCCTCCGCGGAGGACTGGGATAAAATTATTCTTTTGATCCATAAAGGGGCAGTAGCAAGTAGGATACAGGAAGCCTCTTATAAACTCCTAGTCAGGTGGTACCGTGTCCCGCATGACCTGCATCGCTTCCTGCCGCAGGTCTGGCTGGTCCTGCTACGTTCCTCCATATTTGGTGGGAATGTCTTCTCGTCGCGCCCTATTGGACCATCATCGAACGGGTTGTGAGGGAGATTGGAGACCCGGATTATGTTCTGACCCCGGGAAGCTGCTTTATTGCATCATACCGAACTCTCCCTCGTTCAGTATAAACACTCGGTGACGTTTCACATACTAAGTGCCGCTAAGGCGGTCATTCCTTGCTTCTGGAAACAACAATGCACCCCTCCAATCCAGGCATGGGTTAATAGAATGCAACGCGTATCCTATATGGAGGAACTGATTTGGACCTCCAGGGGCAAAGCCCCCCAATATGAGTGTAGATGGTTTTGGTGGAAGAATTTGACTTCTTCCCCTGAGTTTCCTAGAATTTTGGGCCTCTCTTCATAGGAATTAATCCTATACTTACACCACACACTGGCTTTTCACTTTCTGAAGTTCTGTTTATAACTGCACGACTGGCGGATCGGCGGTATGCGTCTTTCTGTTTTTGTGTTTTTTTTGTTGTTTTATGTTAGACTCTATGACCACTTTGTCTTAGGATGGTACATCTTGTTACTTCCTTAGTCTGCAATACTCCACTGCTGACGTCTATGCTTCGACGGGGAATGTACGCTACTCCTCCTCTCGACTTTGGTGCCCTTTTGGTGGCACCATTCTTTTACTTTGTGAGACATACACAATGTAACCCATATTTGCGCAGGTTTTGTTATGCCTGCTTGCTGTATATTTAATCATCTGTATGTAATGCTTATACTTCTGTTCACCTGTCAGAATTTGTAACTCTAGTGCCTGCTTTTCATGTATGTGGAGATTGTCATCTATTGTACCATCAATAAACGGAGTTTGTTTAAAAAATGCTAGGGGAAAATAATATATGATAAATTGCATGCAATTTGTTGATGCAAACAAGGAATATACAGCAATTTCTATGTCAGTTTTACTGTAAACATCTTTTTTTTTTTTTATTTAAAACCTCATTACAATCTATACTAATCTGTTTCTGTGTGATTAGCATTTATTGTTGGAATTGTCATAGGTGAAATCAGTGGTTGATGGTTTATTCCCATATATCCTGAGTGATTATCTCTGTTAGGCCCACTAATGAAAAGCTTCTGCTCCTTGCAGTGGAGTACACCATGGGATTAGGAAGTCCAAGGCTCCAAACAAGAGAACACATTTCTGACTATTAATCAGCTGATTTAGTATGGCTATAAAAGGCCCATTAGGTCTTGCATTCAAAAAATCCTATTAAAATAGCATTTGCTCCTTACATTGAGTTGGAGAGTAAGCAGTTAACTGCAGTTATCTCTTGCCTTTGTTTTCCTTTTTCTAGGTATTTTTTATGTGAATAAAGGGAGTGTTGGGGTCCCTGATTGAGGCTTAACCCACGCTCAGGAGGAGGTAGCCCTAGAAAAGACTAGAGCCGTGCCAGACTGAATGTTGTAAGTATGGGTTCTTGTATTTATTACTCTTTGTAGAGCATGCATTTCAATCCATTGTCTTAATTTAGAAAAGTGGCAGCAAATTCTATTTTATCACAAGGTGATTTGCAGCAAACTCAATCTGTGTTTCATAAATGCCTGAAGGAGAACTTTAGTTGAAGGCGATACCTTTTAATAGACCTGATCTGAAGAATTGATCTCTGAGGTCCCGATAACCTACGACTCTACATCTATATCTTTCGGATCTAATACAAATAGTCACCTTTGAGACTCTTGGGCCAGTGCAACTATATTCATTTTCTTTAAAGTGGAGAAAATATAGTATGGATGATTGCTAGTAATGCCGCCATGCCTATTTCATGCTAATTGCTATAATATATTTTATATGTGTGATACAATATAGAAAATAGAGTGTCTTATAAAGTGGAGTGATAAAAAACTATTGAACATTAAATTTTTAAGCCAACATTCCTTTTGCCTTCATCCCAGAATGAACATGTTACATTGATATAAAACCTGCATTCAATATCTGATTAAAGGGCCACACGCTGTTAAATGTAGACACTGTTTCCCTGCTCATCTCATGAGAAAGAGAAGTAAGACTGCACAGAGGGGGGACCCCTTGATGGGAAACTCTCTAAGTTAAGAGGACTTGTCAAATCTCTCATAAACTGTGCTTAATTGTTGCCACTGTATATCCTTTATAGCCTGAGTAATGTATATAGGTGAGGGCCAGAAATATGCAACCATCCTGTTCAACCTGAAGATTACTATAATACTGCTCATCCCAGAGGAACTACATATTTTTATACCCCAATCTAATTGTGGTACGCCTACTAAACCTCTGCTTGCCCCTGTATTTAAAAATATTTTATCACATATACCTTATGGCTGTCAATAAAAGTGTAAAAGTGTGGAGTAAAAGTACTTGCAAGTCTGTTTCCATACACAGTTGTCTATTGTGCCATCTGTGCTTTAGATTAGTGGTGTATTCTGAATTTTTGTATGGCTGCCAGGAGCAGGGTGTGTCATGAGCTGATCTCTAGTCCATTACAACATTCTACCACAAACCACTTTAGGAGGCATTGCCTGATTTTGGAAACTTTCCTTTATTTCCTATTGCATTGTTCAATTGCCTGGCACATATTATCCAGATACAGGATGGAATAACAAGAACAAGCAAAATAACAAGAGCGAGCAAAAGCCTACAGCAGCCAGGGGATTACTACTAGACAAATCCTGCCTTTAGTTAAAATTCACATACCAGCTTTTAGAGGGCTGTTAGCAAGCCTTGTTTTATTGCCAAGTTGGATAACCGTTTAGACATGATCTTGCGATACACCCTTATACTTACCACGCTCAATCGATTACAATAAGTTAATTGTTATCTTTATTTGGCATTTTTATTTTGGATGAAAATCCTTCTATTATTCTGTAAGTAATGTAATCTTAGTCGGACTGTTTTCAAAAACAGGGCCGGCCTTAGGGGTGTGCGACCTGTGCGGGACTTAAATTAAAACATCGTTTTTTTTGTTTTGGTTTTTTTTAACTTTATTTAAATCCTCCATGTTGAATAAAGTGTTTTTTTTAACTTTATTTAACATGGAGGATGTTAAATAAAGTTAAAACAACAAAGCAAAAAATGATGCTTTAATTTAGGTCCCGGGCAGGGGCACCGAGCGGTTGCTCGTGAAGTTTTCAGCAACCGCTCGGCGCCCCTCACTCCATGACTCCGTCGCGGTGCCGGCGTTTCATGCTGAGCACCAAAATATGATGTCATATTCCAGAGTCACGGAGAGTGAGGGGCGCCCGAGCGGTTGCTGAAAACTTCACGAGCATTCGCTCGGCACCCCTGCCCGGGACTTAAATTAAAGCATCATGGTTTTTTTGGTTTTAACTTTATTTAACATCCAGAGCGGCAGAGCGAGAAGACGGACGCCTCCCGCTCCCACCGCAGGACTCAACAAGGTAAGTAAGGATAATGAGAAGTAGGGTGAGGGGAAGGCAGTGAGAAGGGGCAGAGGGGGGGGTCAGTGAGATGGGGCAGACGGGGGCAAGGCAGTGAGAAGGGGCAGAGGTGGTACATAGTGAGACAGGGGAGTTTTGTGACAAGAATTTAAGAGTCGATGATACCATATCCCGGTGCTCAGACTCAGTAAGTATACTGGGTCTGAATGAGGCCTGATGGGGGGACCGCGCTCATTTCTATTGGTCGGTCCATTCATGCATTTACTGTGTGCAGAGGGACTGTTCAATGGAGTGAGATCCTACATTTTTAAAACTCTTTCCAGTTACTACATTTAATAAGGCTGTATTTTTTAAAAAATTTTTTGCTTAAACTAGTCTTTCATTAATAATTTCATTTATCCAATTTATAACATTCATTTTGGTATTTGTTTCAAACCATAATTTTCTCAGTGAGTCTTGCTTAACCTTTAACCCCCTCATGACCACGGGTGTTTCATACCCTAAAGACAGATCCTTTTTTGCTATATTCCATCATTTACCTTTTCTGTGTTTTAGTGTACCCATGCCGATTACATATTTTGTTTGATATATACCATTAGCGGGAGGGGTATGAAATGTTGGGGCACTTTTTTCATTTTTATTATTCCAATTTTTTTTATACATTATCTACCTTTGGGAAATCATGACATCACATGGGGCCTTATGTTTGTTTTTTTTTGTTTTTTTTCTTTTCATTTTTATTATTAGTTTTTTTTTACACTGTGATCTCTCTGTGAAAGATCAAGCAGTGATTAGCTAGTGAGGCCATGGTAGACTGTGCAGACCATATGAGGTGTTTATTACAGCAGCAATGTTTCCAATGTTTCCATCCTTAACAAACATCCTAAGGTTGTTAAAGGGTTAAGATACACAAAAAGAAAGGTTGGAATGCAGCACTCAGCAGTGAAATGGTGCACGAGCCAGGGTACCACCAAGTCCCTCAATAAATCCAAAATAAAGAAGCAGAGGCTCAGCACTCAGATGATAAGGTGAGTTTATTTCACGCAGGCAATGTTTCGACGCACAGGTCTTTCTTAGAAACATTAGTGCACACATTCAAGTATTTATGCAACAACAAGTGATTAAGGGTTCGGACACACCCGATCCTACATAACAATTTAAAGTGACAGTGCAAACTGACCAGTCTATATATAAAGTGACAGTGCAAAGATAGCCAGTCAATGTGTATATATAAATAAATAACATTATATTAAAAATCTGAATAAATATGAAAGTGTATAAAAATATATATATATATATATATATCTATTATATAAAAACTTGTGTACACTTTTTTTAAATATAATATATATATATTTGTAGTATATTTATCACTTCACTTTCATGTTTATTCAGATTTTTTATATAATGTTATTTATTTATATATACACATTGATAAACCCATGCCATGCACACTTCACACTACTTGTTTGAAAACTGAGCCTTTTATTAATCTTAGTGTATGTTTCTCTGTAATATTCTGAAGTCTGGAAGCAAATTTGTGCAGCACGTTAATAAAATTTACTGTATACAAAAATACTACCAATGCCAAATGTTCCCTGAAAGTAACCGAGCTGTCATTCTGGCATAAATTCTACTCAAAATCAGCACTCGGTTAGAAAACTTTTCCACCTATCCCTCTGTTCCCAAGAGAGCTACTAAAAGCATTGCCAACAGTACGCAGTAAAATGAGAGACAGGCAGAAGCCGTAGTCCAAGGACATCTGCCATATAGATGCTCCTGCACCACTGTGTTTTATCTCCCGATTCCTGTCTGCTCCTCTGGGGGAAACCATAACGCTTGGCTTAGGCTTAAAATCAAACAGAAGCCATTGATGTAATATCCACTTGGGTAGATCAGTACATCAAGCTGCTGATCACTAGGTAAAAATCTAAAATTTCTATATACTGTAGTATGTGTAGTGCGGGGCACTCCTCATTTTTCATGCTTTACAGTGCATCTATGCTGCCACAGCAATGGGAATACGTATATTTCAGGTTTATAAAAGTAACACTGATGAAGGGTGTTCTTATCTTGTCATCATCCAATACATATTATCACATTTACAGGTTCCATGTTGTTTGAGTAATCCACAGTTCCGTTCCTTAATCCTTTTCTTCCAAAACTGTATGCAAAGTCTTAAATATCTTAAGGTAAAAGAATGTATTTGGCAATGATGGAACTGGAGACTTGTTATGCTTCCCATTTCAGGGGTATTCTTAGTGTCTGTTTTTCTGATACTCTGCACAAAACAGTAGTTTTTTATTTGGTAATATAACAAAAATAGGGACCAACATATAAGTTTGAACGCTACAGAGCTGACAAACAATTATATAGGGAGGGTCACTTAGCTGTTTTATTGGAAAGCAAGGAAATTTCATTTGATTTTGATTTTTCTTCTGTTCACTCACTTTGCATTTTGTTAAACAAAATAACTATTAACATGTCTGTTTGAAAGCATGTTTACTTTGCATTTTTTCAACACTTGCCTAAAACTTTTGCACAGTACTGCATATATTTCATAAAATGAGTTCTAATTTTTTTATCTCTCTGAATTGGCCTCCTTTGGATTAATTGTTCCTGGTTTGAATCTCTATATTTAACACTGTTTGAGAGAGTGCATTTATCGTATAGAGGTGGAGCTTCAAAACAAGAGGTTACAGAGCACAGAAGCCGAGACTTTGCTATGAATTCGCTCTACTGTGTGACTCTTGCTTCCAGCTGAAAGTTGAGAGGCCTGCATAGAAACTGTTGGCTGCCTTGCCTGGTCTGACAGTGTGTTTCCACTCTGGGATGCAGCTTGCAACCTGGCACTGAATGACTGAATATTATTGTCATCAGAAAGCTGCTCTAAGTCTTATGAGAAAAAGGTTATTGGTCTGAATCCAGTTCCCAACAGACAGGTGTCCACCTTACAATTGCTGGTCTGGTTGGCAGCCTTGTAGACCAGCCCGTAGCTGTCGTGTCTGTGCCCTCATAATCATTTTGGAATAGTGGATGTGGTTATTTGCCTGTATCTTCATTTCGGGTATTCCTCTATGGCAATTTTGTTGTGTTATACAAACTTTGAAGGTTAATCAGATAAAACGAACGTATGGCACCACAAACATTTATTTTTATTAAAAAGTTATCCATATTTATATTAAGTTCTGACATAACTCATACATTCAGTGTGCAGGCAGACTGCTGTGGCTATGTTTTGTAATGAAGGTTGTTCAAAATATAAAGCATAAACATGAATTATGTTTAGGACTTTTGCCTATAAAGTGTGAATCTGATACAGAGTTTTGAAAGTAGTCTTTTCAGCATAGCAACCAATGGAATTGGCATGACCACTCCACTGGATACTATGATCATGACATAGTTGATATATAATATACAGTATTTGCGCGATTATAAGACTAGGTTTTTTCAGAAAAAAATCATCTGAAAAACCGACCTTGCCATCTTCTATTCAGACCTCAGAACCGTAGCAATGCTGCACAGCTGACTAACCCCAGTAAAACACCTTATGAGAAATGGCCGCTTGACACGCCCAAATCACACCCAAACATTGTTCATCGCTGGCCTTTTAATCACGATCCCTGGATTGAGGCAGGCCTGAAACGCTCTGTCTCTCATGCTTCCTCACACTCTCACACACTAATTCATGCTCTCTCTCTCAATGTATCCCTAGCTTCTCTGCCAACCGCTGCTATGTGCCTTTCTCCTTTTCCTCAGCTCCACTTGTTCTCTCGCCTCTTCTTGTCCTTCTATCTTCTGTCTTTGTCTGCTTCTACTTGACAATGGCTCCATTATCCCGGTACTTATGCAAAATGACCCCTGAATGGAGGAACAGGGGAGGAACTTCCCCCCTGGTGTGCGCTGTTGCTCTGCCCTTTTGCGGAAGTACTCCAAAAGGCCAGCTTATTGCAGATTCGTGGAGAGAGAGAGAGGTGCAGAAACGCTTCTCGTTCTCTGTGTATCCACATATAATATTATTATTGCGTGATATTATTAGAAACCATTGTAATCCTTCTCTCTGATCGATTCATTACCCCTGACAGCCCTGAGGTTACAGGATTAAAAAATTCTGCCATTGTGCAATTATGTTTACACGCCGTGCACCTTTAGGTACACCAATAGGGCTATTATTATCAATAACGGCAGGAAAATCCACTCTTAGAAGGAGGACTATACCTCATGGAAATTAAAAATACCCTGAGCATTACAGCGTATTATAAGTTTGGATAAATGCCATGACTCCATAAAAGATGCTTTATAGTCTATTATGTAGATGGAAACTATGCCAAAATGGGGAAACCACATGGTATTGGGGAAATACAATTAGCAGGACATTTTAATAAATTTATATAAATATAACTCCATTTGCCCCATTTTGCTTTGCCACGTGTAACATAATACACTCTAATTTTCATTAGTGCTTCTACTTCAACATTCCCTTCCTTAGAAGGCATAATTAGTTACAGGCTTTTTTACTGTACACGAGTAGATTTCTGCTGCATTAAAGATACACACGAATTACCACAAAGACTATTGCATATTTTACGGGTTTGGTCATGCACAGTAATTGTGAGATTTCACTGCACTCTGCTGGACAGAAAGAATGGGAGAAAGGAGAGGGCATAAGAAGTCAGTAAGGACTATAACAATAAAAATCTCAATCATGAACTGAAGTAGGTTCATGTGTTGTTGTGTCAAAAGGTATCCAATGAGACAGCCATCCACAAAAAGCCATAACACGGCACACAAAACTAGAGCAGTTACTGGACTTTCATGCAGTGTTTTTGAAATGTGTAATGTAAATTTGAAATAAATATTCAGGGCTAGACTAGAGCTTTGGACTTTGTTAAAGGCAATGTCCTTTTTATGGAGAGGCTGAAATACTACCCTCAGTCAAACTACATTGATTTAGATGAAAGCTACTGTACAGAAAGATTGTTTTTTTATGTGGAACAGCCAATTTGAGTGCTTAGTTTATAAACTGGTCTCTCTTGGTATGCTTTACAATTGAAAGGCATGATTGCTCCATCATGGCAAACCATGAGATTATTGTCCTCTAGCAGCTGCCAACACTTCACGCAGTGCTCTCTTGAAGGTACACTGGTATGATATAGCACAACTTGGTATCTCACATCATTTTCAAGGAGTGAAACTAGGTTTTAAATTATGACCTGTGCATATCCTTAAAACTTACAATTTAAGGGCAGATAAGAACCATTCAGCCCCTCTTGTCTGCCCATCTGTCGTGCTCTAAAGATTTGGTCCTTGGTGTCGTTAATGTTCAGCATAGTCAGATGCCTATATCCATGCATGTTTAAATGCCTTCACTTTTACAACAACTACAGGGATGCTGTTTCACTTATCCACTGCCCTCTTGGAAAAGTAAAATACATTGCATTTGCATTTAAAAGAAAATCACTTTAACCCTCAGGTCAAGAATTTAACAATAGTAAACACAATACAGAACATTTGGGACGTTCAGTTAACATGCCCATCTTGAGAAGGAATGGATTCACTGGAGATGTGCCACGATCCTATCATGCCCAGAAGCACTGCAAGGATGGGAGGTTTCAAATATGTAGTCCCCTATTTTAAGAAGTGATTCTGAATGTTTACTGAGAGCACAGAATTCAAGGAAGTTGAGTGTATTTGAATGTCAGCCCAGACACTAATCTGGCAGTTTACCACTGAGATATTGGCATGAGTAAGATGTGTACACAGTGCCTCTGTTTAGTTGCTTCTAAGATGCTTTGCTACAAAATATTTCTGCCTTTTTTCCCCCTAGACTTCAACAAAACTATGTTAAACAAACATGCTTTTTTTTCTTTTCTTTCTTTTCTTACTTGTTCGTGGGATTTAAATCTTTTAAGTGAATATAAGAATACTGTATTTTTCACCAAATCGGTGAGTCATAGTGGCACTTAAGGGCTCTACTCAATTTTATTTATTTTTTCCTGTTTTTGTTGTTTGTAATAAGAGTTGGTGGTGTTACATACTGGCCTTAAAGTGGAATTAAACCTTAACAATAACTTTGGATTCTTTTGGAGAAGCCCCTGCCCAGACTCGTCAATCAGGCTTAAAAAAAAAGTGTATTTCATCACTCAACAGAACATGTTTCCACTGCTCCAGAGTCCAGTGGCGGTGTGCTTTACACCACTTGATCCGATGCTTGGCATTGTAGTTGGTAATGTGAAGCATACATGCAGCTGGTTGACCATAGAAACCCATGCTATGAAGCTCCCATCCCACACTATTGGTTCTGATCTTAATGCCAATGGAAGTTTGGAACTCTTCAGCTATGGAATCAGCAGAGCATTGGTGACTTTTAGGCACCATACACCTCAGCACTCAATGACCTTGCTCTGTGACTATTGTTTTAAAAGGCTTCCAAAAATACCACTTACAGTTGACCGTGGAATATCTAGCAGGGATGAAATTTTACAAACTGACTTATTGCAAAGGTGGCTTCCTATTGCTAGGTGGTATTGCTATTGAATTTACTGAGGTCTTCAGTACCCCCAATTTTTGTCACAAATGTTGATTTTATACACCTGTGGCATGGCTCTGATTGAAACACCTGAATTCAATAATTAACAAGTGTGTCCCAGTACTTTTGTCCATATAGTGTACATTCTTCAACCTGTACAAACAAATAAAAACACTGACCTTAACCCCTTAACGATTTGCAGCACAAGTGAGGCTGACCGGGGATCCGGGGAGGAGATCCCTCCCCGGAAGAAAAATGGCCACCGCCGCACCGATCATCAAAGATCGCGGCAGCGCCCGGCTAAAACAGCTTAGGAAGCGATCGGAATCTCTTCCTAAGCATAAACTGTGTTGCTGACATGCCTCGATATGATATGCCTCTCCGAAGAGCAACCACAAGTGCCATCTTGTAAATGACGTTGCCGTCATTCACAGGATGGCATTTACAATAGATCTGAGTTCACAGAGGGTCTATCCAGACCCTCTTGAGAACTCTCGAGCTCCTCCTGCAGGTTGAATGCAGGTACTGCATCCAACCATGCAAGGTCAATGGAGCCCAGCTCACTAATAAGTGACTAGTATAAAAAAAAAAATTAAAATAAAATTTATTGTTCAAAAATGTTAAAAAAAAAAAAAAAAAAAGTAATAATATGGTATCCCACTGTCACCAAAAAAAAATATACGTTTTTAATAAGCAAGTCCTAAAATTCTTTATCTTTACAAAAATTCCAGCATGGAAAGAGTTAAAATATTGGCATTACAAATGCCCATAGGGTGTCTAGTATTAAAAAATATATGAGTTGATGGGGTAAATTGAATTGGCCGGGTTCAAAGATGTCCCAAATATGGGACATGGGGCAGGGGATCAGATGTCTAAATGGCAATTACCTCCCAAATAACCCAACAAACCCATGCATGGGTATCACTGCGCTCAGGAGATGTTACTGAACACATATTGGGGTGTTGTTTGACACGGACATATACCAGGAGCGATAAATTTATACCTGAAGTACAACATCTGTAAATAAATAAATAAATAAATGTGCAACCATAAAGTTTCACAAAGGCTGGTGGTAAAATTAGTGCATGGAAAGGGTTAAAATACCAGCATTTCAAATACCTTGGGGTGTCTATAAAAATATATGATTGATGGGGTAAATTGCATTGGCCGGCTTCAAAGATACCCGAAATGGCACATGGGGGGAAGAATTACCAGATTTGGAAAAAAAGGTTTTGAAATGGCAAAACGCTACCTGTACTTATTGCCCCATAATGTGCAGAAAAAAAGCAAAAAAAACATAAAAACATTGGGTATTTCTAAACTCAAGTCAAATAGTAGAATCTATTTAGCAGTTTTTTTCATTAGTTTTTGCAGATGAGTAAAAATTTTTTGTTTAAAAAGTGAGAAAAAGTAATTTTTTAACAAAAAATACCCATATTTTATAATTTTTTATAGTAAATTAGATGATATGATAAAATGAATGGTTTCTAAAGAAAGCCCTGTTTTTCCTGAAAAAAACAATATATAATATGTGTGGGAGCATGAAATGAGAAAGAAGAAAATCACAGCTAAACAGTAACACTGAAAAACGTTAAAAAACCCATTGTCCCGCATTATACTACGAGTAATAGCCCCTATTGTCCTTAAGGGGTTAAGGAGATGCTCCATTGTCCTGTTTTGCTTGAAGGATTTTTTGGGAATACATATGTTTGTTGGGTTACATTGTAATATGGGCTCTCTGCTGTGAAAAGATTTTTTCTTTTGCATTGGCTATGTATAGTTTTTAGAGATAAAATTGTACAAATGTAGCTTATTTTTCCAAAATCATTTAGATTTTATCCCATACTAAATGATGGTTTATAAAAACCACTGACCTTTAGGAGCCCTAGTTGTTCTGAAAAAGAAGAATTTATAATTTGTGGGGTACACTAAATGAGTTAGTGGAAAACAACAGTGGAATAAAGACATAAAAAAACTGCTGTGGCTGGAAAACCCTGGTCCTTAAGGGGTTCAAGAGGACACAGCCACATAGCGGTAACGTATTTTTGTGTAAGTCTTCTCATACAAAAGTTTGGGCTAAATTGATTTATCAGTTGCAACAAAGTTCAAAGTAGATTTTTTTTAATACCATCTTTATTTGTATCATATATAAATGCAGTCTGGAAGACTTCACTTTTTAATAAATTTGTTGGCAAAACAGAGGTCTATTACCAAAGCGGTCTTTGATGAAAAACAATTGTTATTATACACTGATGGCTGCTTTTTTGATATTAAAGCAATATTTTAGATATATTCCTTTAATCATTGTTCAATCTTTCAGACATCAACTCCTTGTTGTACTGGTTCTGAGCTAATAATTGGAGGTATTTGCATAATAACTTGATAAAAAAGATGCATAGCTAATGATTTCTGTCTATTCTTTTATAGTAGTTGGTTCAAAAAAATCGCAACACGAAGAGGCTGTCATTTACCATTTGAATTTGATTGCTAATCTGCAATGACTAGAAGTAGCATTACTGGAATTTGTGTAGATAAGTAGTCTAAATCGTAACCACTAGTATTGATGAGCTAAATTGCCTTGAATATGTCACATGGTCTTAATTAAGATGTCTGATGGTCTCAAGTTTAGTTTTTTAATTATTACATTTTGTTTAAAGTGTGCCTGCAGATTCAATAGTATTGTATTATTGTCTATTGTGTGTAAATACTTTTTGTTAGGCTACCACAATGTGAGCAAGAATAATTAGAGTAATAAGATGATTGCTTCATAACATAACTTGATAATTTTGTGGGATCTTTCTTTGTATTGACCTTTCTGCAACATGTACAAGTCAATGGAATCTTGCGGCATCACGTGAGTTGCCATTGCGGTCTTTACTTGTGGTAATTATAGATAACCCCAGTATGTCTGTAGAATGGTGTTTTTTACTAAGCATAGCAATACTCTGCACATACAGATTTCCTAAATCTGTAGGCAAATACTTAAATATAAGATAAATTATCTCAATGCCAGTCACAGGGTGAGCATAATTGCTCATCATTATTAATTGGTAGAAGCTGAAGAACGAAGCTGTAGTAAGAAAGTCCCAAATGTTTAAGCCACGTATCTCTTATTCTGTTAATATGATGTAAAAGTAAAAATGCTCAGGAATTTTAATTTAAGTATATTTAATGATGCTAAATTCTAGGGCTGAAACAACTAATCGATAAAATCGATAATAATCGATTATAAAAATTATAATCCGACCTCAAACAGAGATCGGATTATAACACTAGAATCCAGATCCCCCACAACGCTGCAGGGGACCTGGATTCCCCTCACTGTCGGCCGATCTCTCACTTCCGTCGCTCTCCCCCTCCCATACATCACTCTGCCTCTCTACCCGGCTCCGTTACTGACTTCATAGAAGCCTCAGCGTAAGTGAAGGGCAGTAATGGAGGCTGGCTGTGCGCATCGTTTAGACCCCCACCGGCTGACAGAGGATCATCTTCTCTGTCACCCGGTGGGGGGTCTGCATCGCACAGACAGCCTCCGTTACTCACCTTCACTTACACTGAGGCTTCTATGAAGCTGCAGTGAAAGTTCCTGTCAGTAACGGAGCCGGGTAGAGAGGCAGAGCGGTGTATGGGAGGGGGGAGGAGTCAGAGGGGTGTATGGGAGCCACCCTCCCATACACCACTCTGGCTCCTCCCCCTACCATTCGGCACTCTGCCTCTCTACCCGGCTCCCTGGTGTCTTGTGAACCTCCGTGGCTGACAGGAGGCAGAGTGGAGTATGGGAGGGGGGGAGGAGGCAGAGTGGAGTATGGGATGGGGGAGGAGGCAAAGTGATGTATGGGAGGGGGGAGGAGGCAAAGTGATGTATGGGAGGGGGAGGAGCCAAAGTGATGTATGGGAGGGGGAGGAGGCAGAGTGGTGTATGGGAGGGGGGAGGAGGCAGAGGGAGTATGGGAGGGGGGAGGAGCCAGAGTGGTGTATGGGAGGGGTAGGTGCCAGAGTGATGTATGGGTGAGTTATAGTGGTGTATGGGGGGTATTATGAATTTCAGGGCATATAGGGGGTATAAGGCATATCGATATTAGGCATATCAGGGGGGCATAAAACATATCTGGGGGTAAAAGGTATATCAGGGGGCTCAGTGGCATATAGGGGGTATAAGGCCTATCGATATTAGGCATATCAGGGGGGCATAAAACATATCTGGGGGTAAAAGGTATATCAGCGGGCTCAGTTGCATATCACTGGCATATAAGAGGCATAAGGCATATATGGGGGCAGAGTGGCAAGCTGGGGGTCAGATGTGCATAACCGGGGGCAGTTTGGTAAATAAAAAAAATTTAAACAAGGCTTTTTTCTCATAGTCTTTATTAAATATGAAAAATAGTTAACTTATGAATTAATATTTACTAATAACTTTGTATTAAAACCTAGTTTGAGAAACACTGTGTTTGGATTCTTGTAGCTTTTATTATTATGTCAGTAAAATAAGAAGGTGAATAGAGAGAGGCCATTGTGATAAAGAGATGAAAGTGTAAATTGTACGTTTTTTATTACATTATTTTAAATTGAAAAAAAATTAAAAAAAATTTATCCGATTAATCGAAAAAATCATCGGCCAACTAATCGATTATTAAAATAATCGTTAGTTGCAGCCCTACTAAATTCTGTGCATGTGATGGGAAAAGCTTCCCTATTTTATTACCTTCTGTTATTTGGTTCCATACAAATTTAGAACTAGGGTTTCTACTACGCTCAGCACATCTGCAACCACCAAGATCAATTAATCAACCTCCCTGTGGCCCCTATGCATGTTTACTTGACACTAGTTTCTTCTGGTTTCTATTATTTTCTTCTGCCATGACATTGCTAGTTCTTACCAGTTAATTCACAAAGCCTTGTCTTCAGAGTAACTTTTGTTTCTCTTTGCTGCTAAAATGCCAGCCTGCCTGAATTTTTGTTCAGATATAGTTATATTTTTGCCAAGCCAACAGTCAGTCCTCACATACTGTTAATAAAGGCAAAGGACGTCAGATGCAGTTTTAGGCCAGACTGCATGTTTTGAACAATGTTTGGTTTAAATAACCTACTTAAATCAACTAGTTTACTGATTACTAATGATCTTCTTGCTACTCTTGGACTTCTCTGCAGTCTTTGACAGAGTTTATCACCCCCTCCTTCTACAAAGCCTTAAGGCTCATAGCATCCATAATATGGCTCTCTCCTGGCTTTAATCATACCTCTCTGGCCATACCTTTATTGTGTCCTTCTCTGGATTTGTTTCCTGTCCTCTACCACTATCTGTTGGTGTTCCTCAGGGCTCAGTGCTAGGGCCTCTACACCTCGGACAATTAATATCTTTCTTTGGTTCCCAATACCGCATATGTGCTCTCCTGACCTTTCACCCTCTCTTCTAACTAACTAACCTTACAGACTCTTTTTCTGGAGTTGCATGATGGTGTCCTATTACCTAAAGTTTAGAATCTACATGAGTGAGCTTTTGGTTATTCTGCCATCCCTGTTGTGAGCAATTCTGGACATCTCTGTCACTGTTGAAAATTCCATTATATACCCAACAGACAAAGTTTGCTGCCTTCGTGTCATACTTGACTCTGCTTTCTCTTTCCTCCCTCATATCAAGCAACTCACCTAATCCTGACTCCTTCATCTGAGAAACATTTCCCCAATCCATCCTTCACTCACACCAGAAACAACCAAAATACTAATCTATTTCCTTGTGATATACCGTCTGGATTATTGCAACTCCCTACTAACTGGTTTCCCTCTCTCCGGTCTTTCACCGCTCCGATCCATTCTGAACACTAGTTTTCCTTTCCCAATGCTCTTCATCTACTACCCCACTGTGCCTCCATTGGTTCCCTTAATCCTCCAGAATCCAATTCAAACTCCTGATCTATAGAGACAACTCTGTACCCCACTACATCTCTTTTGTCATATACCAATACTTTTCTAACTACCATCTTCATTACCCCATGACTTGCTTCTCTTCTTACCTCATCCCGCTTGCATATTTAGGATTCACACGTGCTGTACCGCTTCTATGGAATTCTCTACCCCTCAGACTTTCTCCCTCTTATTCTAATTTTAAATGCTCACTAAAACACACCAATTTCAAGACAACCTTCCCCATATCAGTCTCTTCCTCACCCAAGCAGTCCTCTCCTACTATCTCACTTCCCCCTCAACCACCAAAGGTCGCAAGAGCAGGGCCCATTTCTCCTTCTGTACCAGTTTGTTCTTAACATGTGTTAATGTTTTTCTCATTTTAAATTGCCTATTAAATTCAATATTATAGTAGTCAACAATTATTAAGTTATAATACCGTGAAAAGATAACAATTAAGAGTGCTCTGACTTATACACACACACACATATATATATATATATATATATATATATATATATATATATACATATATATATATATATATATATACACACACATAGGCAAACATACATATGTTTGCCCAGCACAATGTATAGTTCAAAACTAAACAGACAATGCTATGTGTGACAGGTTCACATTAACCAAATGTATGTCTTGACAGTATAAGACTAACAGGAAACGATGTGTAGGATGTTTGACTCATTTCAAGAAACTGTAAAATGAACAAATGGTGAAAGCATCAATGTATCTATACAAAAGAGTATATTTGGAGAAACAAATTCAGGTAACATTTTGTTGAAAGCATAACTTGCGTTATTAACAGGACTTAATTAAACAGTTTAAATAGGCTCAACCTTGGCCAAGTAGCACACCAGGCAAGAAGCCTCTTGGGTACCAGACCCACATCCACACACATGGGACATTACTTTGGCAGAAAGCTAGCACCCCCCATGGTCCAGATGCCCCAGGCAACTGCCTGAGTCACACTGAGCTTAAACAAAAGTTTCCATGAATAACTGGGGTGTTCGCATCCTTGTGCTCTTCTTCTGTTTTCTTGTTTAACCTTTTGTTTGAGATCAGAATAACTGCATAATTTTTTTAAAACATCTTTGTTTTCCTGTCTTTTTTGGGGTTTACCAATTATCTTAGATCTCTTAAACACATTATTAGTAGATAAAACCTATAGACGTGAAAGGTATATACTTTTATAATGTGCCATTTTGAAAGTAGGAGATATTTGTCTTGCTGGCTATAATACAGAATACGTGCGTAGGTATGTTTCTTTGTGATTCTGTGTGAGTCTTTAGTATTTTTGATTTATGCAAGTCAATAGAGGAATTTAAGTAACTGAGCCTCCTGGTAGGAGGAGTTGTGCTTACCTCCACCCAGTACCAACTCCCTTCCCCTAAATTGAGACGTTCTCGACGATCATGGGACACGTGAGTCATATATGATAGAATTCTATATTCCAGCTGTTACTGGCATTGGTCCTTTTGCCATATTACCCAGCCTTTCTGTGTTTAAAGTAAAACGTGTCCAGAATTGCAGCAGGTAATTGTAGGTATTTTGTACTTTATTTTATTTATAGAGCCACAGCAGATTTAATATTACTAGTACAATGAATGATAAAATAAAAAAACTATATTAAAGTTGAAAGTGTAAAAAACAACATGAACACACGTAGGGCATACTGCTACAGAAAAAGAGGGCCCTGACCTTACATGTTTACGATCTATAATCTATTAATCTTATAATAATAATATTCTGAAGCATATTCTCATACAAGTGTACCAGTGCTCTGTGTCCTTTTGCTTGCAAGCAGTTTAATGTTTGACACAGTTATGTGGCTCCATTACAGACTACAGAGAAACGACCATCAAGATATCTGTGTGCTTCATTATTTCCTACACTTGATGCAAACGTTAAGTTTTGAGGTTTGCAACACATCAGTGACTACATAAACACCATAATTTGGACTCCAACTTGCTTTTCACAAGTTAACATTAATAAAAATAGTAATGTAACATAACCTATTAATTTAGTAAAATCCAATGACCCGATAATACAGAGACAAAATACATTATTTTTTGTGGTCCAATATACCATCACCAAAGTAGACTGAACAGAAAACCTAAAAAGAAAAATAATAATTTAGTTGTTTTACAGAATTTACAGTCTAAATAAACATATAAACAAATTGCTCTATTATTTAAATTATTCTACTCTTATCCTTATACCCCTATGCTTTACAACCGTCCCCATGTGTCCCTTTCCTCTCTCACCCAAGGGGGTTAACTACCCCCTTTTCCATTTTCTTCCACCCTTCCTCAATGCCCTAACCATCTACATTCCCTTCCCCTTATTCCTCTTCTGTTATTTTTTACCCTTTCTCCTTATCTATCCTTCTACCCTCCTATTTCCATATGCCCATACCCAGTCCCTATGTATTCATGATCAACTATACCACTTCCCTAATCCCTTTCCCCAAACCTTGCCTCGTTCCCTTATATGTATGTGGATCTAGACAAATGTAAGCAGAATTTAGAAGCCAGTAATTGGTGCATCCATAGAAACCATAGAATTTTTTTTGACAGAGAAGCAGCATAGTTAAAACGGGTCCTTTAGCTAATTTGCAGGTAAGGATAACATAACGCCTAAATATTTTTGTGGGTTCAGCTCTCATTTCCAAAGTGTGCAGAAAACAAACTGGTGTTACCAGAGTATAAACACGTTGGAAATATTGCTTATTGCGGTCATGAACCCACAGCTCATATTATTTCATAGTAACCGCTAATGGACATTACAGTACAGTGCAAAGAAATAATGCTTTCTGCCTGAGTACGAGCTTTTCCCTTAGGACAGACCGGGATCTGTGGGCATGGACCAAATCTATTATAGTATAAGCTGAAGTAAAGAATAAAAACTATCTTGCACCCTCTAGCTAAATGATGCATTGATATAATTAGTAGACATCTTAGAAAGAAATTAAGCCAGTAATTATTGCAGACCATTAATGAAAGGGTAATGAGTAATCAGTATTGTGTATGTCAGTCACACAAAAAGGGGGTAGTCTGC
This sequence comes from Sceloporus occidentalis, assembly GCA_023333645.1. Classification (NCBI taxonomy): domain Eukaryota; kingdom Metazoa; phylum Chordata; class Lepidosauria; order Squamata; family Phrynosomatidae; genus Sceloporus; species Sceloporus occidentalis. Next base: position 139,041 of record JALMGF010000044.1, on the reverse strand, counting down.
AACACGGCTTGTGAAAGTCATTGGTGTCTGTGGGTGTTTAGTAAAATATCTGCTATATAGCATATTGCTGTCTATCCCTACCCATAAATCCTTGTAACGTATCCTATTACCTTGAGAACAATGAATACCAGTGGTCTTAATACTAAAATTAGTAACGGTAAATCCGTAAGAACATTGTCATAACACCCTTTTATTCTAGTAGCAAAAACTGTTACTTTTACTTCCTGTTACTGTAGTGTTATATGAAAGTTACACCGTGCTCATCCTGCTTTGCTGTGTTTGAGATCAAATCTTGATCTATGGTTTATGTAGCACCATATAGGTCACGTATTGCCATGGGCGTAGGAACCGGGGGGACAGATCCCCCCCAGTAACTCATGCGTGGGGGGACCGGTAATGAAGAAATCCCCCCCAGGGCCGTAGGAACCCCCCCCAATAGGAACGCCACAAATGCGGCCCGTGAGACCTCGAGGTGCGGCCCGCGTAGGATTGGTAGGCAGGGCAACCGATCTTACGCGGTCCGCACCTCGAACCCTGCTACAACAAAACCCCCTGCTACTTACCTGTGGGAGGGTCTTCTGTACTGCACATAGAAAGCGGAACCCAGCAGAGTTCCACTTCCTCTGTGCAGTACCAGAGAACGCAAAGGGAGACCGTGCCCCCTGCTGAAGTCTGTGAGCGGCATCGAGGAGCTGCAGTGCAGGTAAGGGGGTGGGGAGGGTGTTTGAATGAGTATGCATGATTGAGGGAATGAATCTGTGAATGAATGAGTATGAATGAGTGTGTGTGTGTGTGTGATAGCATGGATGTGTAAGTGGTGGAACCTAGGCATGATGGGACTGTGATTGCTGTTAGAAATCACACTCCTATTATGCCAAGTCAGCCAGTACATGCTGAAACCTAGCTAGCTGCCCCCCTTGTGTATTGATGCTGCCAGCAGTATGGGGTCTGCACATCACTTACAGCCACCCTGTACCAGCATGTACTGGCTGACTTGGCATGATAGGAGTGTGATTGCTAACAGCAATCACACTCCCATCATGCCTAGGTTCCAGCATTTACTGGTTGGATGTGTAAGTGGTGGAACCTAGGCATGATGGGACTGTGATTGGTGTTAGCAATCACACTCCTATCATGCCAAGTCAGCCAGTACATGCTGAAACCTAGCTAGCTGCCCCCCTTGTGTATTGATGCTGCCAGCAATAGGGGTCTGCACATCACTTACAGCCACCCTGTACCAGCATGTACTGGCTGCCTGGGTATGATAGGAGTGTGATTGCTGTTATTTTTTTTTGTCCAATTGTGGTGTGTTACCTACTTTTATTAAAAATGTGAGTTTTTATTATTATTTTTAAAGGTGGGGGGGTCATTTTCGGTTTTGGCTAAGTGAACCGTGAATTTTCATTTTGGTGCATCCCTAGAATAAATAGAACTATTTCATTTTTAATTATCCTGAGTCCTGAATTTGTAGTCCCAGAAATCAGTGAGAGGAAAAGTAAAGGTTTTGTGTCATTTACTTTATTTTAATCTGCATATTTTATTAAAGGCCATATTTTCTCACAGTGAAAAATGAGTGAGGCCCGCGCACATATACAATTCTGATGAAGTGGCCCACTGCAGAAAAAACGTGGACACCCCTGGGGTAGACAGTAAGAAGAGGGGGGTAGGGAGAGGGTAGCTAGTGAGAAGGGGGGTAGGGAGAGGGTAGCTAGTGAGAAGGGGGGTAGGGAGATGGTAGCTAGTGAGAAGGGGTGGTAGGGAGATGGTAGCTAGTGAGAAGGGGGGGTAGGGAGATGATAGCTAGTGAGAAGGGGGTGTAGGGAGAGGGTAGCTAGTGAGAAGGGGGGGTAGGGACAGGGTAGCTAGTGAGAAGGGGAGGTAGGGAGAGGGTAGCTAGTGAGAAGGGGGGTAGGGAGAGGGTAGCTAGTGAGAAGGGGGGTAGGGAGAGGGTAGCTAGTGAGAAGGGGGGTAAGGAGAGGGTAGCTAGTGAGAAGGGGGGTAAGGAGAGGGTAGCTAGTGAGAAGGGGGGTAGGGAGAGGGTAGCTAGTGAGAAGGGGGGTAGGGAGAGGGTAGCTAGTGAGAAGGGGGTAGGGAGAGGGTAGCTAGTGAGAAGGGGGGTAGGGAGAGGGTAGCTAGTGAGAAGGGAGGTAGGGAAGAGGGTAGCTAGTGAGAAGGGAGGTAGGGAGAGGGTAGCTAGTGAGAAGGGGGGTAGGGAGAGGGTAGCTAGTGTGAAGGCAGGGAGAGGGTAGCTAGTGTGAAGGGGGTGGTAGGGAGAGGGCAGCTAGTGTGAAGGGGGCGGTAGGAAGAGGGAAGATAGTGTGAGAAGGGGGCGGTAGGGAGGGGGTAGTGTGAGTAGGGAGGGGGTAGATAGTTAGAAAGTGGGAGAGGGGGTAGATAGTGTGAGAGATGGGGAGAAAGTGGGGATCTGATGGGGGAAAATGCTGTCCCCCCAGATTTTTAGGGGTTCCTACGCCCATGCGTATTGCCAACAGATCCTATAGCAAGCATTAGAAACAAATCTGGGGAGACTAATCTTGCTAGTCCACAGACACTTAAAATGAATTATAGCAGTGTTTCTCAAGTCATAGGCTGCCAACAGCCTGGACTGTACTGCAGCGTCTCAATATGAAGTGTGAGTGCAGGTTGCACCTCAGCCAGGGTATATGCACATGTCCAGCATGGAGGGAACTTCCTAGCAGTGGTAACAGAAGAGGACTAAGGAGAGGAATGATTCACTCTGATACAGGCACCCACCCCAATGCAGTATGAGTTTGTGGAAGTGTATACATATGTGTGTGTGAGAAAGAATACATGTTCCCATGTGTATGTGCCATATGCCAAAAGTGGCAAAAAATTATTACATGAAAAACGATGATTCAACGGGTTTCTGAGTAATATATATATATATTTCATATCCTCTTACTAATTTATTGAATATAATACAGATGTAAGCTTGGGCCTTTTGTCCAATTAGGTTCACAGTGCACTACTTGTTATGTACTTCGTGCCCATTATACAGTGCTGCGTAATATGAGGACACTATGTAAATGAATCAATCTAATTATAGTAGTAGATACGTATCTACCTACATGCTCATGATGGGTTCTTTCAAATGTTGTGGTGAGCCATTTATGTGCTAGCATTTATATAGATACCTACAAGACAAGGTACCCTATAAGCTTACAGTGATATATGTTTGTTAGTTTACAAGGGGAACAGAAAGAAAGAGGGGTGTGCTATGATGTCACACGTTGGAGAGTTCTCTCTATATATCTTATGGAACTTCTTTTTTGTGCAAAAAGGAACTTTATAGTCCTATTAATTCCTAATAATACATGGATTTCACGAGAAGTAAAAAGATATTTATTACTGGAAACACCAGTTTAATGTTTAATGATTTATAATACCTTAGAAAACCTTTCTCAATAGACTCGTCCTTCCAACTTTGTAGACACATGCGTATTTATATATTTAATGTTCTTTGCACACCCGACTATTTGAAAGGAAAACTAACACCACTGAAAAATGTACTTTTCTCATTTCTTTATTGGAAATCAGTGGTATTATCAGAATAACCTTGCCTCTTTGATGTGAATAAATCTGAAAACTTCACCTTGGCAAGAAACACTATATGGCCAAAGGTATGTGACACCTGACCATCACACCTATATGAGCTTACCAGACATCCCGTAACCATGGACATTAATAAGGATCCCACCACCCTCAACTCTTTTGAGAAGACTCTCGACAAGATATTGGAGTATGTGGGAATGTGTGCCCATTCAGCCAAGAGAGCTTTGTCAGGTCAGACACTAACGTTAGACCAGGGGTTCTCAAACTGCGGCCCTCAAGCTGCTGCAGGACTACATCTCCCATAATGCTCCTTCAGCTAAGGGGCTGGCTGAGGAGTATGGGAGATGTAGTCCTGCAGCAGCTGGAGGGCCGCAGTTTGAGAACCCCTGTGTTAGACAATTAAAAAAGAAAAAATGGTTCTGCACTCAACTCTCAGGAAGCTGGGTGCTAGCAGGAAAAAGGGACACCATAAACCCTTTTGAAGCACATGAACAAAGAAAAGGAATCAGCACTCCAGTTTCCAATCTTTAGGATACTTTATTTAGAGAAAGCAAAAAAAAAAAAAGCTTGTCAAGCTTGACAAAGGCCCTGTTTGGCCGAAACGTTGCTTTTTTTTGCTTTCTCTAAATAAAGTATCCTAAAGATTGGAAGCTGTTTGGAGTGCTGGGATTCCTTTTCTTTGTTACTGATGTTAGACAAGACGGTCTGGTTCACAATTGAAGTTCAAAATGGTGCTAAATGGGGTTAAAGGCAGAGCTCTGTGTAGGCCACTCGAGTATCTCCACACCAAGCTTGTCAAACCATGTCTTAATGGACCTTGCTTTGTGTACTGAGGCACAGTCATACAGTAATAGAAAAGGGCTTTACCCAAACCGGTGCCACAAATGGAAAAGTTTTTGTATGCTGAAGCATTAACATTATCCTTCACGGGAACTAAAGGACCAAAGCCCAAACCCTGAAAAAAAACCCAGGCAATTATCCCTCCTCCATCAAACTTTACAGTAGGCAGTATGCATTCCAGTAAGTAGCCTTCTCCTAGCATTCGCCGAACCCAGATTCATCCATCATCATATAGAACCCATCAAATAATTTGGGATTATACTAGCCTTCGTGCACTGATCATCTAAATTTTATTTAAGGAAATATGATGCCCTGAAGCCTCTTTTTTTTTTATCTGTGCGTAAGATTCCTCACAGAGCCATGTGCGGAAAGAAAGCTAACCTGGCATGGTCTGTGAAAAGTGCTTGAAGGGATAGTCAAGTCCTCTAAATTCCATTTTTTAATGCATATTCAATTCATAAAATCAATGGGAGGCCAGAACAGAAGCATGTTTTGGTCAAGATTTTGTCCTTTATCGTCCAAATGTTTGTTCTTGGCAATTGCCATAGTAAAGTTATGTCCCACTATGTGTTCCGGTTCTTTAGCCAACAAATGAAAGTGTATTCAGCAAGAGCTGCGGTTTATAAGATATGTTTTTTTATTCTAGATAAGGCTAATTTTGTAATTTAACATTCTCTACATTTTTCCCATGATTTTGTTGTGAAATTATTCAGCGGTATGGCAAGCCTGTGTGGCGCATTAATAACATAACTATCTTTTATTTGTGTTGTCTTGAAGTTAGTGGTGGTGAGAAATCCGACAACCCTGCTTCTGCTTCCAACACTTACACAAGTTTAATGATTAGATCATGCTTTGTTTCATGAGAAAACAAGCTTGTGCTTTAGAGATGGAACCCTGCATATGATTGTTTCCCAGCCATTTTTGTTTTTTGATGAGTATGATGAAAACTTTATAATCTTGCATAGTCCATGCATTAAAAAAACCAGAAGGGAACATATTGTACAGAATATTAGGCTTAATTAACTTGCTGCCCACATAGGTCAGTCCAACTGCTTGAGAGTCTCAGTTCTATTTTTTCATAAAATAATATTTAAGTATGCTAACTTCATATACATACTAAAAAAAACAATAAAGCAAACTGCAACTCACCATGTGGTTTCTTATCAATAGGAGCATGTAATGAGGAATACAAAAAAAAAGGACCCTTTAGAAACAATGGGCTCAATTAAATCCTCCCATAGAATGCAACCCCGGGCACTCTAACACATTGGTAAACATCAATAACTTGATATATCTGTTTACCTTCTAAAATGTAATGCATGAAAAATGTTCTACTGTCAGAAATGAATGACTTGTAACTGTTGCAGTATTCATATTTATTATGTATAGGTCAGCATATCTTACAGAATACAGAGATACTACCCTGTAAACTGATATTTACACAATATGTAGTATGTTGGGTTTTTTTTGTAGGAGTTCAAAAAATTAGCACTTAGAGTAAATATGGCTAGGGTATAGAAGAAACCACACTGCAATCTTTTTAAACACAGAAGGTAACAGTTATGCTGATTATACTATACCTGTAATAACAATACATTAACGAAACACATATCCATGTTTGCAATATGAGTCAAACAGATACTTAAGGGATACTAGCGGAACTCTGAACATGTTCAACTGCTGGACTGTTTTTGGTTTTTTGTCTACTCCATGTCATCTTGCTTGTTTCTTTTATGGACTTAGGCTTAGTCCTTAACCCCTTAATGACAATTGCCGGTCCTGGCACGGCACGGAAAAGCATGTGCTTTACGACAATTGACGTGCCAGGACCGGCACGTCTTTAAACGGGTGCAGAAAGCGATCTACTATCGCTTTCTGCACCCAAAAAGCGTTGCTGAATGCCTCGACCTCGAGGCATTCAGCAACGCCGCGATCGGCACGAAGGGGCCATCTCTGGCCCCTCCACGGGGCGTCAACATCCGCCATACTTTGTATGGCGGCGGACGCCCGTTTTAAAAGCGTTTAGGAGGCGATCGACGATCGCCTCCTAAACTTAAATGGTGTCGCTGGAATGCCTCGATCAGGAGGCATCCAGCGACACCAAACACTAACCTTTTGATGGGCTGTGACCGCTCCGGAGAGCGGTCACAGCCGCAGCTGCCGGCAATCTTCGCCATCAAGGAAGATGGCCGCCGTCCTGTAACAGGAACCACAAATTTTAAAAGTTCGCTAGATGGTCCAGACCATCTAGAGAACTTTGGCTCCACTTGCAGGTTGAATACAGGTACTGCATTCACCATGCAAGTCAATGGAGCCCAGCTTTCTAATCACAGTGTGATTAGTAAAAATAAATTAAAAAATAAAATAAAATTAATAATAATTAGAAAAAAATAGTAAAAAACAGTAAAATGTAAAAATCATTTCCCACTGATGTCACTATCAGGGGAACCTCCAAGTTGAAAAAAAATGTTAAATTTTTAAAAAAAAAAAATAAATATATATATATAAAAAATATATTTTTGTGAGCAAGTCCTAAAATTAGCATATTAGCTTAAAACAATTCTCGCATGGAAAGAGTTAAAATACTGGCATATTAAATGCCCGTGGGGTGTCTACTTTTAAAAAATGTATGATTTGATGGGGTAAATTGAATGGGCCAGGTTCAACAACGTCCCAATTAACACGGGGGGAAGGATGGCCACACATCTAATTTCCAATTAGAAAAATGCACACGTACCAAATGTGGCCTTTTAGTTCCCCCAAAAAATGACACACCCATGCATGTGGGGTATCACTGCACTCAGGAGATGTTGCTGAACACATTATGGGGTGTCGTGTGACAGCGGCATATACCAGGAGCTGTAAATTCATACATAAAGTAGGTGTGTGTGGGAAAAATACACACACAAAAATATTACTGCAAACTTTGAAAAAATGCTGGTGGTAAAATATGTGCATGCAAAGAGTTAAAATACCAGCATTTAAAATACCCTGTGGTGTCTAGTTTTGAAAAATATATGGTTTTGTTGGGCACACTGAAATGGCCAGCTCAAAGATGTACCAAATAGGGCATGGGCAGTGGATCCCAAATGCCAAAGTTCAACATTGAAAAAAGCGCATGCCCCAAATGTGGCCCTTTTGCCCCAAAACAGCCAGGCAAAATCATTCATGTGAGGTATCGCTGTACTCAGGAGATGTTGCTGAACACATATTGGGGTGTTTTGTGATAGTGACATATACGAGAACATTTTAATTCATACCTGAATTAAAATGTGTGTGGAAAACCAAATGCAAAAAAATGACTACCACAAAGTTTGACAAAGACTGGTGGTAGATATGGTGCATGGAAAGAGTTAAAATACTAGCATTTGAAATACCCTGGGGTGTCTAGTTTTCAAAAATATATGGGTTTATTGGGCACACTGAAATGGCTCGGCTCAAAGATGTACCAAATAGGGCATGGGCAGTGGATCCCCAAATGCCAAAGTTCAACATTGAAAAATGCGCATGCCCCAAATGTGGCCCTTTTGCCCCCAAACAGCCAGGCAAAATCATTCATGTGGGGTATCGCTGCGCTCAGGAGATGTTGCTGAACACATATTGGGGTGTTTTGTGATAGTGACATAAACTAGAACATTTTAATTCATACCTGAAGTAAAATGTGTATGACAAAACAAATGCAAAAAAATGACTACCATAAAGTTTGACAAAGACTGGTGGTAGATATGGTGCATGGAAAGAGTTAAAATACTAGCATTTGGAATACCCTGGGCTGTCTAGTTTTCAAAAATATATGACTTGATGGGGTAAATTGCATTGGCCGGGTTCAAAGATACCCGAAATGGCACATGGGGGGAAGAATTACCAGATTTGGAAAAAATGGCTTTGAAATAGCAAAACGCTACCTGTACTTATTGCCCCATAATGGGTAGAAAAAAGCAAAAAAACATAAAAACATTGGGTATTTCTAAACTCAGGACAAATAGTAGAATCTATTTAGCAGGTTTTTTCATTACCTTTTATAGATGAGTAAAAGATTTTTCAACTAAAAGTTAGAAACAGTCATTTTTTTCTAAATTTTTCACCATATTTTATAATTTTTTTAATAGTAAATAATATGATACAATCAAAACAATGTCATCTAAAGAAAGCCCTTCTTGTCCTGAAAAAAACAATATCTAATGTGTGTGGGTTCAGTAAACGGGAAAGAAGAAAATTACAGCTAAACACAAGCAGCGCAGAAATGTTAAAAAGGCCATTGTCACAAAGGGTACAAAAAGTAAAATCAGCCTTTGTCTCGAAGGGGTTAAAGTGTTTATTTCCCCCTGTCTCTCATTTAGCTTAACCAAGTTTAAACAAGTAGGACTTTTTTTTTTAAGACATACATATATAGATAAGAAAAAAAACCATATATAAAATAGGTATTTGTCCTGATTTTGGAAATCTCAGAGTACTGTATGTCAATATCTATCATTTGTTGGGAGGCTTTTCCACTTAAATACCACCACCGTAAAGAAAAACTTTCTTACGTTACCGTATTTGCTCGATTATAAGACGAGGTTTTTTTCAGAGCAAATGCTCTGAAAAATACCCCTCGTCTTCTAATCGGGGTCGTCTTCTAATCAGACCTCAAATAGAGGTCTGATTATGAGACTAAGATCCAGATCCCCTGCACCGCTGCAGGGGACCTGGATCCTCCTGTCCCCCCCCCCCCCCACACACACTTACCGGTGCTTCCTGCTGTATTGCCGGGGCAGCGGGTTGATGTCTACGCGATCCGCGTAGACAACGTCCGCTGCAGCCGGAAGGAGGTGTGGCTAGCAGCGGGGGTTGTCTGCGTCCGTCGCGGATACCTTCCCCGACTGTCAGAGATCAGAGTTCCCCCCACCGGTGCGGGGAACTCTGATCTCTGACAGCCGGGGAAGGTATCCGCGACGGACGCAGACAAACCCCCGCTGCCAACTCCACCTCCTTCTGGCTGCAGCGGAAGGAGACGTCAACCCGCTGCCCCGGCAATACAGCAGGAAATTAGAAAGCACCGGTAAGTGTGTGTGTGTGTGCGCGTGTGTGTGTTGGGGACATAGGGCATTTCTGGAATGCCTTATACCCCTATATGCCACTCTGGCACTTAGGGGGTTAAAAGGCATATTATGGGGCAGAGTGGCATATAGGGAGGTATAAGGCATTTCAGGAGGCAGAGTGGCGTTAAGGGGGCATTTAATAGAGCACTCTGCCTCCTGAAATGCCTTATACCTCCCTATATGCCACTCTGCCCCATAATATGCCTTTTAACCCCCTAAATGCCAGAGTGGCATATAGGGGTATAAGGCATTTCTGGAGGCAGAGTGGCACATAGGGGGTCAAAAGGCATACCATGGGGCACAGTGGCATATAGGGGGTTACAAGGCATATCATGGGCCACAGTGCCATATTGGTGTGGCAAGCCTGGGGGCAGATGTGCGTAACTGGGGGACAGGTTGGAAAATACAAGGAAATAAAAACAAAAAAAATATTTTTCTCAATCATAGCTTTTATTTAAAAAAATAGTTTACATGAATTAGCATTTACTGGTAAAACTTTTTTCCTTTAGGGTCGTCTTATATTCAGGCTTTTTCTTTTTTTCCTAAGTTAATATTCAGATTTTGGGGGGTCGTCTTATAATCAGGGTCGTCTTATAATCGAGCAAATACGGTATATCTGAGTCGCTATTATTTATTTTTTTTTTGGTTACAAAACTATTGAGTGTTGTATCCCCAGCTCTTGCCTATTATGAGATACTTGTAGAACAGGCAGTTTTCCAGGGTCTTGTGGCAAGATGCAGAGGCGCTGACAATGTCCCAGTTGTCCATGGCTGAAAATTATTGTGAATTTGGATGCACCCTTTCAATGCCTGCAATATAGAGTCTGCCGTACATGGAGTGGAAGATCAATCCCACTGTCCCAGGATCTAGGCAGGTTTACTTACCGGCGGATATATACTGGTAGGTTCCCGGAGACTTCTCCCCCAGGCCATCAAATCCTCCCCTCCTCCAGTGCTCAAGCTGTCCAATGAGTTTAACGGCCCACTGTCTTCATCCTAGCTGGGTATTGGAGTGCGGCCCAGTAGGCTATGCTATACGTCAGAAAGTCCCCAGGAAGACAGCCTCAGAGCCCAGAACCTCTGCAACGCTCCAACTTTTTTCTCCAAAGTTTGTTTTGTTCCATAGGAAGATACAGAGCCAAGGTTACCTTTTATGGGGATATATATTTGGGGAAGCATTTGCAGATAGATAGTGGATAGTTCACGGTTTCCAAGTAACTTTCATCTGGTCCCACTAAATATGTTTCTGTATTGTGCTTGTCTTTAAGTGCATATTTAAATTCTTTCACAGCATACATGTTTGTGTTGTGTTGTTTTTGTTGATCAAAATTAACCGGATCCACAGGCAATATTATTATGGTGGAATTTTATAATTATTCACCATATTTTTTTTAAAGTTGGGGTATTCTGGAATTTTGTTTTAAATAAATGGTGCTAATCTTTACATTCCCTTTTGATCCTTACTAAGTAAGAAGGTACGGGACAAGATCATTGTTTAATGAATAGTGGATGTAAGCACTGAATCTGTCAGAGAAGACCACTATCTATGTAATCCTCTGTGTACAAATGCTGATCTATAAAGGTGGGCAGTGTATCAACACAAGAGAAAAGGCACGCATGCAGTATACACACCGGCTTCATGGATTGCCATGCTAGGCTTTAAGCTTTATCATTCAGTGTGAGTGTTTAATTGACTCCAACAACAGCATTGTATGAGATTGTGCAAGACCTGTGGCAGTAAGATAAATATGTCTGTTACCATGCCAGCACATATTTTATCATAATAATAAACTCGACAGCTACTGACCTATATAGCAGCTGCAGTTGATTGTGTTATATTATCTGGTTAGGCAAGATGCATTCATCACATAATCCCCTATACTGGCTTTTTTATTCTGGTAGTCATAATAACATTTTATTAAAATGTTTGATTTAGGTTTTTTTTTTCTTTTTTAAAACTCATTTCACCCTTCTCTACTTCACAGGCTTTAAACCCTACCCTGTAGTTTATTTTTTCTTTGTCTGCACAATAGCAATTAAGAGATTATGTATGTGTGTGGGTTTTTTTGTACTGTATTATACTTTACCTGCAAAAGTATGTTTTTTTCACACAGTTGACTGTTTAGACACTTTGTATCCAAACTGTAGGAACCTATGTAATTTGATTTAATGTACATTACTCATTAGTCTTGGATTTCATCTGAAATACGATGTGCACCAAGTATCTTTTTGTATTACATAGAATGCACACTGTTTCATTTCAAGTAGGGTTTCTTAGTCTGTGGTACTTCTACCCTGTGTAACTCTTCTGATAGGATATTTGGAGGATATTCCATAGCCATTTTTATTTTAGAAGGCTGGTTATATATATATAGTTTTAAGATAATTTTAAAATAACTTATCAAACATGGAGACTTCCCAAGACAAGCTGCCAAGCTCCACACGAGAGGTTGGGGCTAGCCTTGCATAGGGTGGGGTTAGCCCCAAACAATATTGAGTAAGAAGGAAAGTGGGCAGGGCGGGGGAGTAACTAGGGCCCTGGTGCGAAAATTGCCCCAGGGCCCCCCAACTTCAACAGCTGGTCTGTGCAATCGTTTCCCCCAAACAACTCGTCTCTGTCTACTTTGTCCCTTGCAACCCCCCCCTCCAACATACAGTCTGACACACATATGTAAACACACTTACACACACTTACTAACACACACATTCACTCTAACACATACTCCATCTCACCCCACTTAAACATCTGTAATGGGACACCCACTACCCCGACTGGGTACTCCTGCCAAATGTTGCTTCTTCCTCCCGGGACACCAACAATTAACCCCTTCAGCACCAGACCGAACCAGCGTTGAAGAGAGAAGGGGGGACGTAGCTGCACCAGAGCTGCGTTGGCACTGTGGCTAGCCAAAGCTTAGCTACGTAAATTACATACAATAGACACAGCAAGCCACACAAAGTTCTTCATCAGGTCCTCCTTTGCACACGGCTCAGTATTTGCACTCAACCCAGTAGGGGGTCGCTATTGTAGTCTGTGGGGAGCATGGTAAACACGGGCATTTCCCTGACTTCTGGCTGAAACCTGCTGGATATCAGATCCAGGTACACATACTGGCCATGGAGGTCTCTGTCCTGTAAGCCCTGACCCGATGGAGGGTAACACCACACTCCATCCATGCTCAAACACACGCACAACTACACATGCATGCTCACACACACAATTACATATGTATGCTCACACACACACAATTACATATGCATGCACCCAGACACTCATAGTAATACAACTAGACATTCAACACTAACGCAACCAGACACTAACGCTCACATACATGCACACAGACATTCAGTGCCAACACACACACCTAGACACCCACACTAACACAACCAGACAGTCACAGTAACATACATGCACACAGACAATAACACATGCGATGACATACCCAGACACACAAACCTGCACAAACATCCCTGGACATGCACTCTAACGTAACCAGATTATTTGGTTATTATTTTGTGAAGCTTTAGCCTGTCTCCTATTCCTGGAGCCTGCAGGGGGGTGGAGAGGGGAAATTGCCCCGTTGACTTCTCCTTCAGATCTGCCCATAGTATTAAGCGATATGTTCCTGTCATATATGCCTTTTCACCTTCTGTAGGTAATCAATCTACAGAATGGAGAATTAATTGAAAACATTTGAATTATTGAAGTACCCTGAAACTTTTCTTTTTTGCAAACCCTTTAGAGAGTGCACAGATTTTTATAATACTTACTATAGGCAAGTTAAGAGTACAGCACACCACATATAAATGCTACTTTTGTTCTGAATTATGTACACTTTTGTATTATTCATATTTCTATCATCACTCATTGTAAAACCATAAATCATTTGCAGTACCCAGGGACATTTTGGAGAGGTAACCTAGAATGACTTTATTACAGTGTATGGAAGCCTTTGTGGTTTGAAGCTGCAGAACTCCTGCTGTATTGTAAATTCTGAAGTTATTAGCAGAGGACTATCTCAAACAAGGAAATGTATTCATACAGTTACGCATATAGAAGTATTGGTATTAATTCATCCTTAACTATTTAATTAATGAAAGTGAACAAAATACAGCATTTTTTTGGAAAAGAAACATAAACCTGGAACATAAGACATAGAAATACTGTAAATCTTTAGCATTATGTTTTTACTATTTGGTTTTCATTATAAAGTAAAAATAATTGCAAAGATCCCTTTGTAGTTTAAGTTAAACAGTCAATTACTTTGTGTAGCCCAGCAAGAGGATATAAAGGTTTGGGAATAAAATAGCCATTACCAACATTTAACACATAGGAAAAGATGTAGAGTGACATTCACTTGTGGGACTTCTGGGTCTCTTCTTCTGATAGACTCTTATCATTCAATCTGAGGAACAGACCTCTGAGGTAAAACCACTTAAATTACTCTTTTTATGTGTTGGTCTTATAAAAGGTATAATCTTCCAATAAAGATACCATGTTCTCTTAGACCAATACAGCTATATTAATTTTTTACCTACTATTAAGCTGTAAAAATGAAGGAGCAGAGAGCTTTATCCCAGGGATGCATTCAGGTCCACTTAGAGTGACCACATAAAGAAAACATGGATCAAATTGCAAAGTCTTAATTAAGACTGGTACTTAAAAATGGACAAATCTGAGGTCCATATGGGTTAAGTTTTCAAGAAACATGCAGCTCAAATGTAAACCCTTAAATACATCAATAGAACATCATCCAATAATAATGTAGCCAGTGAGGGTATCATTAGTTGGTTAGAGGAGAACAGCCATACTAATGGTTGTGTGCACTAGTCACTTTTCATTTTGGATGCCCTAAGTACATGGATGTCTGTGTGCACTCAAGACACTATTAGCTTTAGTAACAAGACTAAACACAGCTAAATATGTGCAGCTTTCTACTTTGGTATCAAGGTGAAGAATGGAATGGTAGATCCTCCTGTAGCATCCTTTATATGCTATACACAGAGAACACAGCTTTATATTACTAGACCTGTGGAAAAAAGGAAATTGTTGTGCCTTGTTTTTCTACAGCATGCCAATACATTGACAACCAAATAACAAAACATATATCAGAGACTAGATATGGCTGCCGTAGTAGGTTTATAGTGCCCGAAACAAACTATACAGGGTTGTATTGACAGGAGAGTTTTGTTTTTATCTCTTTGACTTCACTATACATTGAAGATCCAACCTTAGTGAGCTTCTTGTGCAGTGAGCGTCTAGTGAGCTTGGTTGACCCTGTATAATGTATACTTAAATCAGTGAGATTTACTCAGTCACTCAGTCAACCTCTGTTGAATTAATCATTATACAGGTCCAGTTTGGGCATTGCAGTGGAGAAGCCTGTCAGTGTTGGCCCTTCATAAAATATAGTGAAATTAGGTAGTTGAAACCCCAAATCTCCTGCCAGCCCCCATTTAAGTCAATAGACCGTTCTATCTCCTCTTTTGCATGCTCTTGCTTAGTATCCTAGACATGGTATCCCTTGCCAGTTCAGCCCATCTAGTTGGTCTATAAGGTAGGGCCAGCCCTGCATACAGTACATCAGGAAAAGCACGTGAAGATGTTTTGCTACAATATCCCAGCTGTGGAAAATGCTAGTTATAGCCCTGCTCAGATAACTGACGCCTGGCTGACTTGTTATACTTCAAAGTTTTATACAGTATGTTAAAAAAAAATCTGAATATTTACGTAAGTGCAATTCTCAGTGCTCCCAGGCAGATGTTCCCAATGCAGAGATAGAATTTTCACAGGTTCTTCACAGCTATCCTCAGTTCAATAGTCTTTCCCTCTCAGTTGTTTTGTCGCTGGTTTTCACACCCACCTCTGCAAGCCTTATAAAAGTCAGCACTTTACACTGCAGAGTGATATGTGTTTTTCCTGTCTTCTTTACAAAGTAGCACCCATGCTTGTTTTTTAAATGGAACAACAGACATTATTAATGTTTTTTTGTAAATAATATGTATTATAAGGTCCAATTTAATTATTGAAGCTGTGATATGTATATATGTATGTGTATATATCTCCTTGGTTACAAGCCATGCAACATACGTACTCTATGTATATATGTATATTTAATTAAGTGTGTCTGTATACCCAACCTTGTGTTTAAATGCAGCAAAAAAAAAACCATGCATTTTCTGTATTTTTATTTTTTGTTTGTATTATAATTTTTAGATTGCACATCAACTGTTGGAAGATTGTGCTCCCAGGGAGATGATTCCACATGAAGTCTCTGGGTTTCCTTCAGGAATTAAATGTAACTTCCTATTCACCAGACTGAAATCAGCACTAGTCAGACAGTGAGCAAGTAGTGGTGGTCGGCGGGGGTGGCAGAAAGCAAAACATGAAATCTAATCAAGAACGGAGCAATGAAAGCCTGCCACCAAAAAAACGTGAAATTCCTGCCACAAATCGGCCTTCTGAAGAGAAGACAGTCGGACTGACAAACGAAAACCACCGTACGGATAGCTTATCATGGCTTTCCTCCACGGCCACAAGCCAAAGCATCCTTGGTGGACGTCATCATGGGTCTGTTGGAACTTCAGTAGAAGCTGGTTTACCACAGGGGGTAGGTTTACATAAGTCAAGTTCAGCTAGCATGGACTATTCCCCTACCAATGCTCCAAAGTCGGTACCGGCAGCAACAACTGTTCCTGCCATTTACCAGACAGTACAATCGCAGTCAGGAGCTTCAATGTCTCCTGTGCAATATACTAGTGTGCCCCCAACTTTCCAGTTCATTGGGCCACAGTATAGTGGAACATCATATGCAGGATTCATCAATTCACAGCTAATTTCACCTACATCGAATTCCTCATCAGGCGCTGTATCCTCGGCAGCAGGTGTTGCCATTCCATCCCAACGCTCGCAGATGGAGGCTTATTCCACTATGCTGGCCAACGTGAGTAGCTTTAGCCAGCAGGGACAGAAAATTGAATCGCACATAGATAGAACTCCTGGATTAATTACAGCAAGATCACCGCCTACCCAGCCAAGTCAATATGTTCATATTTCTAGCTCTTCACAGAGCGGAGTCAGAACTCTCTCGCCTCCAACCATACCAGTCCACCTACATACTCACCCTACTGTTATTCCACATACCCTCACTCTTAGTGGCCCCTCTCAGGTGGTTGTGCAGTACTCAGATTCAGGCGCCCACTTTATCACTAGGGACCCCACAAAAAAGGATGAGAGTTTCAGGCCACAAGCCAAGGAGTTATTAAATGGGGAGATGGAGAAAGTTAGGAGATTTTTAGTACCCTCCTCTACAGATGCACATCTAATGAAAGCAGGCAATAATAAACCAGCTTCCCAGCATTATGAGACAAGGCCTGTAGTGGTGCACCCAAATACTGATTACAGTACTCGGGATCTCTCAGGTGTTCGTACTTCGGTCATGGTAGTACCTAACAGCAGCACGACTGCCACAGACATGGATGTCTCGCAAACTATAAAGAGAGAAGCATCACCCTCTGCAGCTCATAACAAGGGAAGCTTACATTTAGGAAAACCAGCCCACCGGTCCTATGCTTTATCCCCACAACAGACTTTATGCCAAGAAGGTGTAAAAACCGTTGCCACTTTATCTCCCCACACGGTCATCCAGACAACTCACAGTGCAGCAGAGCAACTTTCTGTCGGGCTGCCTGCTGCAGCCTTTTATGCGGGTACACAACAGCCAGTTATTGGCTATCTCAGCAGTCAGCAGCAAACCATTAGCTACCCTGGAAACTTGCCACAGCACTTGGTGATCCCTGGCACACAGCCCTTGCTCATCCCAGTGGGAAATCCGGACATGGAATCCTCCGGGGTGGGGGTAGCACCTGCTATTGTCACTTCATCTCCCCAGTTTGCAGCAGTGCCTCATACATTTGTCACTACGCCCATTCCGAAGAGCGATAACTATGGTGCTGAGTCTCTGGCAGCACAAACTGCTTACCAGGCTGCACTCGTTCCAGCTCAATTCCACCTCCCAGTGGTACAGTCTGTTGCTTCTTCTATGGCAGCTGCACCAACACTGCCCCCTTACTTCACAAAAGGGTCAATCATTCAGCTAGCCAATGGTGATCTAAAGAAGGTAGAAGATTTGAAAACAGAAGATTTCATACAGAGTGCCGATATTAGCAATGACTTGAAAATTGATTCCAGCACTGTGGAGAGGATTGAGAGCACCCATAGTCCAGGCATCGCTGTGGTACAATTTTCAGTAGGAGAACATCGGGCACAGGTGAATGACCCCCTCCATTTTAATATCATATCATTCATGTAAAATAATTCTGTTGCAAAATCATTGATTAACATAGCATAATTGTTTGAACAAGGTTGTAGTCTAATAGTACCTACATTCCTCAGTGTTTACAGAGAACATTTACCAGTAGCCTGTACAAGTCTCAGAAGTCCAACAAACATGTTAGTCACAGGTTATTATGCATTCGTACCGGAGTCTTGTTTTGCATCAGGGGCATATAGTTTAGAGGCGATGTCATCAATGTGCGCTTTAGTAGTATCTGAGCATCCCAACTGGTGTTTTTTTTCACTTGTATGATGCAATCAAAATTCCTGCTTGAATATGGGTGACTTACGTCAGAATAAACATTTTGGTTGCGGCTGTTAGCTACAGTAGCAAGTCATTTTTGGTGGACTAGGGCTACTATTTGGAGGAGTCTGAGCTGATATGGTCTACCTTGTATATGCATCCCTCATGGTCCCCTCATGGATGCCAGTATCCTCTAGCAGGCTAGGAGGCACCAGGTGGAATAAAACATATAACAAAAAAACAATACATGTTATTATTTTGACATGATATTCTGTTGTGCCAATGTCTTAAAATATGGCTACTAATAAATGTTTTGATGGATTTAGATAATCTAAAAAATGGATAGACACATTTTAGATAAAGTCCTCACATATATTGCCACAATCAGGGGTAGCAGGCATCCGTCTCCCTCATGAAACTTGAGTCCTGCATCCAACGTTGTGTACAAGGCCCAAAGATAGCTTATGTCCATTGCATGCACACATCAGGAACTTTAATAAAATTAATTAAAAGCAAAGTTTAAATTGGATAACAATTGGCCGTAGCTTTATTGAAAGGTATAAGAGGCATTAATAAACAAATAACCATTCACTGTAAATAACAAACAAACATAAAACAATCCGCCCTTCCATAGCCAGATTGTTTAATACCAAGCCCGTGTCCATCCCAAACCAGAGGCGACCTTTACCCTTATAAACAGTAACAAAAGAGAAAAAAGGGGGGGGGACTTGTTCAGGGACAGCTCTTTGCAAATTCAGCTGAGGTAAGAATCATACCCCTTGCACGCTTCTATTTATTTAAATTAAAACTTCTCTTGTGCCGCGAACACAGCTGCATGAATTTTCCCTCCGGAAATGCTCACGCTATGGTATAGCTGATTAACCAATCAGCTGAACTACCTGCCCGACAACAACAGTATTGGTTTTAGCTGCAAAATCCCACTAAAACCAATATGTCATGACCTAAACTTGCCCTCTAGATGACCCCTAACTTATCAATTGTTCTGTGTGCTATTTGCTCAGCTTTTGACTCCGTTCGCCAAAAAACCAAGTTGAATATCTTCAAAGTAACATTAATAAAATGCACTTATAAAATACCCATATAAGCATGTCCCCTTGGATAACAAATACAAAAGAAGAACATTAAAGCCAATGTGGCTTAATAGAGCAGTTAGGCAGGAAAAAAGAGAAAGATGTTAAAAGCATATACATCAAAGTGGTCAGCAGCATTATTTATAACATACAAAGATACTAGCGATAGTTGCAGAAAAGCATTTAGAAATGGCTAAAGTAGATAATGAGAAACAGTCAATGACAGCAAGACAAACCCCTTAAATTATGAGGAAGCCAATTGTGTGCATATTGAAGCCTAAAATTAGAAAGTATGTTAGCAAGGATAAGGAGAAGGCACACATTTGTAATTTTTGGTTTTGCCTCTGTGTTCACCAATGAAGAACCAATGTCTACAGATTTACAAATGAATGTCACAAAATCCTATGATTGGCAAATAGAGACCAAAGTTATATTGTTATATTGTTGGCGGTTTTGCCCTCTTCTGGAACGAGAAGATGAACTTATAAATAACTGTGTTACTTTCTATACGTCTCTTCGGTTGTTAAATGAATTTCCCGATAATTGGTATCAGATTGTTTTTTAGATTCATTACACCTAATTGGGTACTTTCACTACATGAAAATAATGTGTATGTGCTGGAGTGTTTTTTAGAAATAAAGATAGAGAAGATTGACGAACATTTAGATATATGCCTTTTACATGATGTTAATGAATAAATAATTTTAGCTATATGGTAATCCAAAGAATTTAGTACAAGGCTGCCTACCTCCATGGTGCTTTGGACTGAACGTGGGAGATTTTTAGAATCATCCCAAGAAATAAATGCATTTGTTAGATCCTCTAGAGGCTTACAATATGTGCCTAGACCTTGTGGGAGCCTAACTGAGTGCAAAATGCATATAAGTAGGTCTAGGGCTTCCCTTTAATTTGTATACAAATCACATATTGATTTGATCTCCTAACTGTGAGCAAGGTTATATATATTGTGTATAGGGTTGCAAACAGTCCATTATAGGAAACTGTGCACACTACTAACTACTACTATCTCCTACCACCTAGTATATATTATATTATTGCTTTGCCATTTTTTTTATTATTGCTAAGAACCACATGAAACTGCAATACCCCACCCACCAATTTAAGGTGTGAGCCCAGCTCTTTTATGGTTAAAATCACTGGTACTCACTTTTTGTGGTTGTAGTAACCAAACTAAAGTAAAACTAAAAAAAAAATCTAACCTTTTTTAATGTTAGAGGATCTGGGGAAAGTATTATAGATTCATTGAAATTACATAGAATGTTCTCCTTTTAGCCTGTGGCCAAGTGGTCCCTAAGAACCCCCACATCAGCTAATCCTTTCCAACACACGCACTTATTCACTAAATCAGATTACCTGTCAGGTTCCTGACTCCACTCTGCTTGAATACAGTGCCAGCTACCACACTACTAGTACAGAGTCACATAAAGTCACCTTATGTGACCCCCACTGAAAGCCCACTACCCAGAGTGGGGTTCCCCCTGTTAGTGGCAGCCCTGCATAAAGAATTCTGAGTGGCCCTTCACCTCGTGAGACAGCACACCTCTGCCAATTCTGTGGAAACAATATTGCCCAGCTCCAAAATACCACTTTGTATCTACATTCACATATAAAAAAACATATATATAAATATAGAAAAAACAATGGTGAAAAAATGTATTAGCTGCATATACAGTATATATATATTTCTATTCAAATTTGAATCTGACAGATACATGCATTAGCGGTTCTTTTTAATATGAAAAAGTATATTATATATAAATGTGGTGCTTTTTTCTTTGTCGGAGGGCCTCGGTGTTGCTGTGTTTTTCTGTATTTTAATCATTTGCTGTTGTTTACATGTATGTTCAAGCAGGCTTTCTTAAATAAAACGTCTATTGTGAATAGGTATACTCACCCATAAAGCGATACGAATGAATCCATTTGAGAAACATAGGCTTGCTGTTTTGAGAAGCTTGTCCTTTTTTCACGTTACGTGGTACGGTATTTTGTACATACACACAATATTTTCATATTAAAATCATATTGCTGATGGACTGTTTTCTAATTGGCAAAGCTGTCCGCGATGAAAGGGTTGATTCATTCAATTGCTTCTTTGTTGATGCTTCAGTTGTCATTTTGTATGTTTCCAAATTACGTAACCTTGTTTACAATTTGTCTTACATGCTCTCCCTTTTGCGATCCCGCTAATTAATTCACATGCCTGCTTAGCACCTGTCTTTATTCATAGTAAGACCTGTCACAACATGTAGGTAGAGTCTGTGGCTTCTTTTTCCATTTACTGCCCATGTTTACTCACATTAATAATTTAGTTTTATCTGACAGGGTTCCTGAATGTTCTCGTGTTGTTTCTGCTAACGGCTTGAGTTCATAATAGCTACATTTCGGTATTAAAATAGCCACAACGTTCCCGTAGCCTTCTTATAGCTGGAGATTATACCCTACATGTTATATTTTGTTATCAACTTGGGAGTCTTTGTTTAATGCTTAGTGGCTATGCAATAAAAATAATTTTATCGTTAATAAAGCAGATCTAAGTAGGGCGTGGTGCTATGTTAGCCATGGAAATAGGTGAGTCAAGGTGATAGCTTATTTGGCTAATTGATTAGAATTAGAGTACAAGCTTTTAAGACAAGTTAGGTCTTTTCTTTAGGCATATTACATAATTAACCTAATTAAGGGCAGATAACATAAAATTATGTCCCAGCAGAAATTATAGTTAAGTCTAGGGCTGCAACTAACGATTATTTTCATAATTGATTAGTTGGCCGATTATTTTTTCGATTAATCGATTAATCGGATAAAAAAAATGAATGTACATTTTTCATTTATTTAAAATAATTTAATAAACAAATGATGTTAAATACAAACAGCAGAATAAAAAAAACTTTGATAAAATACATTTCTTGTCTTTATTTCCCAACCAGCCCCCCAATTTATGCACATTTGAGCCCAGGCTTGCCACGCTGCCTCCCAGACATGCCACGCTGCCTCCCAGACATGCCACGCTGCCTCCCAGACATGCCACGCTGCCTCCCAGACATGCCACGCTGCCTCCCAGACATGCCACGCTGCCTCCCACGTATGCCACTCCACGCTGCCTCCCACGTATGCCACTCCACGCTGCCTCCCACGTATGCCACTCCACGCTGCCTCCCACGTATGCCACTCCACGCTGCCTCCCACATATGCCACTCCACGCTGCCTCTCACATATGCCACTCCACGCTGCCTCTCACATATGCCACTCCACGCTGCCTCTCACATATGCCACTCCACGCTGCCTCCCACATATGCCACTCCACGCTGCCTCCCACATATGTCACTCCACTCTACCCCCACACATGCCACTGTGCCTGATACGCCTTATACCCCCTGATACACCACTCCACCCTCCCCAGACATGCCACACTGTCTCCCAGACATGCCACGCTGCCCTCCCCACATATGCCTTATATACCGTATATGCCTTATACCCCCAGATATGTCACTCCATCCTCCCCAGATATGCCTTATACCCCCCAGATACCTCATAGTCCCCTCATAGAGTCACAGACCTGTTCACAGCACACTGACACCATACTTTTATAAATAAGTACTGGGTTAATCTTCACTGCCCCCAGGATTTAGATTCCCCTTAGTCTGCCCCCCTCCTTTACCTCTAACTGCACCTTAAGTTAACTTTATTAAATTAACCCTCCGTCCTCATCATTAAATTAACCCTACACACCATTAACCCTAAAGACCCCATCAACCACAACTGCCTCAAATTAACCCCAAACACCCCATTAACCACAGCTGCTCCTATATTAACCCTAAACACCCTATTAACCATAACTGCCCCTAAATTAGCCCTAAACACCCCATTAACCATAGCTGCCCCTAAATTAACCCTAAACACCCCATTAACCATAACTGCCCCTAAATTAACCCCCACCTCCCCTAACTTTCAGCAGCCCAAATATTAATTTTATACTTACAGCTAGATGAGTGTCACAGCCATATGGTTCTGGCCTTCTGGGAGAAGGAAGGGGGCGGGGCCAGTTGTCACAGTGATTACAGGGAGGGGCTGGTAAGTAGGAGCTGCTGCTGTGAGTCACTGAAACGGATTATATAATGAGGGGTATTTTTCAGAGCGTTTGCTCTGAAAAGACCCTCATTTTATAATCGATAAAAATCGATTCAACTAATCGATAATGAAATTCGTTGGCAACGATTTTCATTATCGATTTTATCGATTAGTTGTTGCAGCCCTAGTTAAGTCTGATAGAAAGTACTTGGCATTAAACAGAAGAGCATAAAAACACCTGTATGTTGTGTTAATGCTTTTTAACACTCACATGGCAGTTTTTAATAACATTAAAAGACTTTCTGTTACGTCTCCGTGTCTTCTGCTGACATTAAGATGTATCCCAGTATCCCTGACTTCCCTTACTCGATAGTTTTCTCTTTTAACCGGTGCATGAACTAAGGCATAAATAACCCCTGAAATCTTTTATGATACATATCTAAAAGCATAATGTTACCACAGCACATGGGCAGTTTTTCATGTTCTGTTAATGTCAGATATATTTTGATGACCAAAGTAGTTTCTTTGTTTCAGGTTAACAAAAATGTGTTAAATTCCTTCTTTTCTATTTTATTTCCAACAGGTCAGTGTTGAGGTTTTGATAGAATACCCATTTTTTGTGTTTGGTCAAGGCTGGTCCTCGTGCAGCCCTGAAAGAACAAGCCAGCTGTTTGATTTGCCATGTTCCAAGCTGTCTGTTGGGGATGTCTGCATTTCGCTAACACTCAAGAATCTAAAAAATGGCTCCATAAAAAAGGGCCAGCCTATGGATTCAGCTAGCATCTTGCTGAAGCACCCAAAGAATGACAATTTGTCCGGAAACCGGCACAGATATGCAGAGCAAGAGAATGGGGTTAATCAGGGAAGTGCACAGTTGACTTCTGAAAACGGCGAACTGAGGCGTCCAATAGGATTAGCCTTTGAAGCCAAAACAGAATCAGTAAAGCCCAGGGCAACAAGGAAGAGGAGGTGGTCCGCCCCAGAAACACGAAAACTAGAGAAATCTGAAGAGGAACCACCATTGACTCTTCCCAAGCCTTCTTTTATTCCTCAGGAGGTTAAGATTTCCATCGAAGGTCGATCTAATGTAGGCAAGTGAAAAAAATAATTTAGAGAGAAAAAAGTAGGCTTACCCTTGTCATTTTTATTCAGATTACTGTACTGTAGAATAAATAACCCAGTATTTACATGTTATCATCTTATATTAGGTTTATGTTATAACATTTTATAGTTGCGGCTGGTATCTTGCAGGAGACTGTTGGTGCACACGTTCTTTCTACAAGTCTTTGTTAGTAGCCAGGTTGTGTGGGAGCTACTGATGTGGCAGAAGTATAAGCTTTCTGCAATCTTTATGGAGAGGAATGTATACAGGTAGCTCCCGTTATGTCATTGCGGGGTGCTACTGGCTTCTGCTTTTTTTAATCATTCAGAGAGGATGACAAGGGAAATGGAGAGAAATTAGTCCACCCATTTGTACTAGCATAGCATGCTGATTTGGGGGGAAATCTTCTCATGGATAGGTCTTGTGGCTTAAGTGCTGTGTTTAGCTGGGCCTGCGACAGAGGAAAAACGAATCAAAAGTCTGCTTTCTGTCATTTTGATAGTGTTTGGACACCCTGTGGGTTGCAATATTTTTCATGCATACATCACTCTTCTGCTGGCCATAGCATACACTTGTGGCTAGTGCCATGTTGACATTGTGGACTTCGATATGTTATGGTGATTTCCCCCCCCCCCCAAGATATCAGTGCAAATGAAGGCAAATTTTGCTGGTGCAGATCAATACAGTACTCAGCAGCCACGATTCCACGCCACGTGTCCAATGACATTTGGCACTACTGTCACCCTTTTGACTACCAGATACATTTTGCTATTCACTCTTCTATTATCATGGAGGGTTATGTCTACTTTCATTGGAAGCCTAACTGCACAAATTGACCTTAGAGGGTAATACACATTTCCTCTATAGACCTACAAAATGTAATATTTCTGCTGTGAAAAGAATCAGATCTGTCCTTATGGGTTCGTATAATAATTCTAGTTTTCCTTTTTTTTTTTTTTTAACAAGCATAATTACTAGCATGTGCTTCGTGAGGACTAAGCACACTGCCTTTCACTGCACAACAAACATGGTCAGCATCATGGGTGCATTTATATTGTTTTTACTTCTCATACTGTTTTAGTTGTTATCTACCCCCCCTTAAACATCAGTATGAGACCACAAGACATCACCATCATAAATCTGGTATGACATTTTCTTCCAGCACTTATAATGCTGTTCACACTCAATTGCTGAACATCTTGGTCTAATATTTGCTTACGTACTGTATCTCACTTTAAATCTGTGTATTTAAAAACATATATTAGATTTTTTATTTTTTTTTAAACACTGAAACCTTTGTGAAAAATACGTAGCGCTTCTTAGGGGAAGATTTGAACGTGTTAATGTGGTTTCAAAAGAATGAATGTAAAACTTGGCCCAGGATGTGATCCTCATTGTCCCAAAGGACTACTTTTTAGAAGGCACTTTTTAGGAAAATAAGGCGGCAAAGTGGTTTTGGGAGCTGACACGATTACACAGAGCGTAGGGAAACATTAAGCTAGGTAGAATAAGATATTAAAAAAAATGACATTTTTTTGTCCAGTGTTTTTAAAAGACGGACTTTAAACAAAAAAAAAAGAAAAGAAAAAAAAACCTCTTGCAGTTTGCACATTTTGAGTTTTGAATCTGAATGATATTCCTGCAAATGAAATGTAATAATGTAGATAAAAGAGGAACAGCTGAAAGAACATGGATAAATGTAGCAATTACTTATTAGCTTGCCTAATTAGTTAGGGTAATGTTTCTTTCACAGTTTCAATCATTCTGTCACACTGAACCAAGTCTGAAAAGGAGACCTCTGAGAAATCATAGTGTATTTTATAGCTCATTTGTGTTGCTAGAATAACAGACAAAAACAAGTGTATATAGCCATAAGTTCATTTTCATGTATAATGTTTTTCCCCCCTATTTTGTTAAATATAAAATGAATAGAGGGATATAAATAAGAGTCAGATTGCACATCGGCAACAAGAAAAAAAACAAATGAAAGGTGCAGTCCCACTTTGCTAATCCAAAAAAGTATGGATAAAAGTATTAACTTTTTTGGTGCAAATGGCCTTCATTTTTTCATACTTTATTGCAAATTATTCTGGCTTTTGTGGAGAAATAGCTCTTTTTTTTAATGAAATATAACTCTCTATTGACCTACACAATGATGGAATCACTATTGTATTTTTTTCTTCTTCTTAGTAACATAGTTATCCGTAACAAATAAGTATCGTGTATTGTGAGATGTGTGTTTTGAGCCTTGCACATTTTAGGCTTCCAGGCCTTCATTTCCAAAGCATACCTTTTTTAAATTGTAATATGAGATGTTACATAGCTGAGTGCTTTAAAACACAAATATAGCTGAACAATATCGCTTGTGTTAACACCTTCATGCAATCTCGCAAAAACAAAAATAGGTTACAGATTTCTATTTTTGCACAATTGTTCTTTCTGACTAATAATCAGAAAGCTTTGCTCTAGAGCAGGGGATTTCCAGAATTCATCCTTTTGATTCATTTGCAGAATTGGCAGCATTTTATAAAGTAAGTTGTTAAGCGGTGTATTATAATATGCCCAAGTTTTGCCTTGTTTAAGACTCTGATGTTGTATTGCTAGACAGCAGCCATCAGCTTGATGTTTACTCATAACACGTAGTTTAATAGCCGATAAGCTCTCAGGAATAACTACCTTATTGTTTGCAGTATGGCATGGGACAAGTAACACACAGTAAAGAAGAACCAGTGAAATCGTAAAAGGTGTGATGATAGCCCTCTATTGAGCTAAAGCTTTAATCTACTCACTGTCCGTTCATCAAGATTACAGGAAACAATGCTTTTACACTTGGATGAATGTATGTGTGACTACTATGTGTGTTACATATGTATATGTATGCGTAAGTATGTAAATTCATATATGTATACACACATATATAGGTACATATGTGATAATCGTATAAACATAACAGGGAGTAGAATTTTATTAAACAAATAGTAAAACAATCAAGTGTTTTTGGGCAATAAATAACCTCAACCAACATTTAAAGATACATAATCATGGTAACATATGAAGTCCAATAAGTCATCCAAAAGCAATAAAAGCATAAGAAGAGAAGGGCGCATTATGTGTGGCATTGAATGTATGAACATACTGTGATTTCGCCCTCTAGCCTGAATCTCCTTTATGACCATTCAAAGCCCTAAGTATTTCCGGACCCCACCAGAAGTTAGTTTCCTAGTTTCATTAAGATAAACTGACCCGCTTACTCAGTGCTGACGTCCATGCCGTGTTTCTTACCCCATTATCTCATACCCGAGGAATTCATATTCTTCATAGGCACTCAGGGCACCTTTTTCTTTTGTTTAACCTGGTATGGTAAGAGGGATACAAGATTTCTAAATACTAAGGTAAAACAGTAACAAGTAACTGCCCGAGATAGACCAAATTGACTTGCGTAGATTCTTGCCGCATACAGAAGGGAAATTGAGAATGCATCTGTGCCTCTCTGCTCTGGAAGTAAGAGAGATGGACGTGTTCCCTATGAATTTTTGCTGCAACACAAGGAAATATGTAATAAACCATTCCCATAAGTATTCTTTAACCTGTCAAACTGTGACCAATTGCCACTGGTGGGCCACAGTTTGCCACAAATAAATAGACGTTTAAGTGAAAATCATGATCTTCTGGTGCTCCTGTGTATTATTCGTAACAGGTGCAGCATCTTCACTGCTTTTCCAGGGCTTTCATGTAGATGCCACAGGTCTGGTCTTTAATGCTGATCCAGAAGTCATAGTCAATTCCCTTGGCTCTATTGTGTTGTTTATCAGGTAGAGTACCAGCCTGGGAGCCCATGCACTTTTCAAATGGGTGGTCTACCCTCCTCCTTCAGTCTATGCCTGTGACTGTTACTTAACTTACAGTATATCGTCAGTAAATATAGGATGGGGAAGGCAAAAAAAAATAATAGATTTATTTTTGTACATAACTATAGAGAACATACATAATACATATATTGAAAGAAGGCTCTATTGGGTTCTCCCAAACATATTACAAGTACCTTGCCCACACCTCATTGTAGCATTTTATATGTGCAGGTATAATACACTCATATATAAGATAAATATGCATACACATTTGAAAATCAAATCAGAGTTTTTCACCTCTGTGCACAGTTGTCAGCAGCAGTTAAAAAATGACTATAGCAGCTGCATGGAGACAAGGCAAAAATAACTTGGTTGCTGTGCAACGTCTCTATTATCTCATCCTCAGATGCAATATGGTCTCACTATACAGGATGGAATCACATTTCTGTCATGAATTTCAAACTTTGTATCCTGGTATAGGAATTTATAGAATTGAGCTTTAGAACCCTAATTTTAAGTTGTTTTTGTGGCATAGGAATTCATATTAATGGTTCCAGGAACTGCCCCAGAAAATGTGACTTTGTTCTTATGGGCGTTATCTCTCTAATGCTTCATGCAGAGAGTGTATGTATGTGTGTGTGTGTATATATATATATATATATATATATATATATATATATATATATATATATATATATATATATATAAAATGGGACGAATCTCTATATATTTATATACCACTGTTCAAAGGTTTGGGGTCACTTAGCTCTTGAAACAAGAAGGAAAGTGGAACACAGGAGTAATGGGAGTGATAAAGTTCTTCTGTATGCCTATGAAGATATTCCATTAAAACCATCGATTTCCAGCTACAATAGTTATTTACAACATTAACAATGTATTTACACTGTATTTCTCATCCATTTAATGTTATTTTAACGTGCAAAGTTTGTTTTTCTCTCAAAAACAAGGACATTTCTAAGTAACCCTACACTTTTTAACAGTAGTATATATATATATATATATACGAGCAATTGACATTCTTCTTGTTTCAAAATTTACAGAATATTATATCTTTTAACTACAACTCGGTTCTTCATTTCTCAGTGTAGATCAAGGGTCAGGCATATACAGCTGTTTGTATAGTGGGTAAACGAGAGTTAAAAGAAAATAATAAAGATCTATGTGTATATAGACAGCATTTATATTTTTTACATTTCAAAGGAAAGATACAGGTGAAGTGTTATTTTTCTATCTTACACATACTTAGCAAACCTAAATGGGTGAGGGATACCTTCCAATTAGGTTCCCCGTGGATCAGTAAAGAAATATTTTTTTAAAATGCTATAATCTACAAAAACACCATCAAGGCAGCAGTCCGTTAAAACATATAAAGCATGCGGTGAAATATGTGTAGGTTTTAGAACTTGCTTATAGGCATTAATGTTCTTTAAGAGATTGAAAT
The DNA here is from genome assembly GCA_023333645.1 of Sceloporus occidentalis. NCBI lineage: Eukaryota > Metazoa > Chordata > Lepidosauria > Squamata > Phrynosomatidae > Sceloporus > Sceloporus occidentalis. Next base: position 109,380 of record JALMGF010000044.1, on the reverse strand, counting down.
GTGTGTTTAAGTTACTGTGTTTCCATTCTACAAAGTCCCTTGGTGGAGTGTGTATTTTGTGGTTTCTTACTATAGCGAAGTAAGTTTTTTGTTTTTTTTTTGCAACCATATATTCTGTGCTGGCCACTAACAGGGAGAATGCATATGAAAATTTCTGATAGACTGCTGCTTTTATGACTTTTTTTTTGTTCTGTTTTAAAGTATCAGGTTCAATAAAGCAAGCTTGGCGTATCCGAAACAATTTTAAAAACCCTTGATATTTCATTTTTTTTTAATCCTCCTTGATGCTTTATTCTCTTTATTTGCAAGTTTGTCTATGGGATTGTCTGGATATAAGCACCTAACCTTATGGTACTCACTTTCCTATCTTTGAATCTCTAGCTGGCTGGATTAAGAGGTGTAACAGTAACATGCATAGATATATCCAGTTGACATTAAGCTTCAAGCAGTCATGGCTTTTTATTTTGTACGTTTTCCTTGCAATAGTATTTTTTAATAGTCTTAGCATTTTTTGTACTAGATCATGAGTTTACAATGACACGCAATCATCCACAAATTAGTCAGGGCAAATGTGTGAACAAGAACCTCTTTTCTTGATAAATATTTCTATAATATAAAATGACTGTTTTTAACAGATTTTAACTGGGTGGGAGTATTCCCCTTTGTGTGAGGGTCACATCAGGGGAGTGGGATTTAGCAATTTTAATTGTTTTTCGGCCTTATGTCCTTTTTAAATTCAATATGAATTATTTCTTTGGTGTTTAATGTTTTATTTCCACAACCCTCATTTATTAATTGTGCCGATTATTTTAATTTTTCCATTTACATTAAACGGGATTGGGGATGCTTTTAATTTTATCGTGTCTGTCTACAGGAAATGACATGATTATCGTCTCTTATTAAATATCATTTCAGAACATTTTCACACCTCTTACTCAGGGATGGGCTGATGTTTGTGTGGTACACTGATGTGACCAGAAACAGCACTTTCACTGCTCTGGAGTATGGCTGTTCCAAAAAAAAAAAAAAAGTTTTCTTGCTTGAAAAGGAGCTTATTGAGTATATTAGCGAGTAAAATATGGTGTGTAGCGGTATCAATATTACATGCAATTCCTAGATTGCTTTTATGTTTATGCTGCCAAAAAACCTCCTTAAGTGTTTGGTGCTTGGAGTTGCAAATACTCAATGTTGGCGTCTGTTGCTAAAAAGGCAATCAGGGCAATGTGCACAAAATTGATATTAGCACTTAATAATGGGACTGGATATAGACTGATTTATTTTTTTCTTCTTTTCTTTGAAAAATGCACTTTTTTATTGTGGCAAAACAACACTCCAGCGTTTGCCTGCTAGAGCCTTTTGTCTGTGGTATAAAAAAACACCCCCTATATTTGTACGGCCATTAAAAAAAATAGAATGTGTATGTACAAAAAAAAAAGTATACACAAAAGCACTTTACGACATTGTGTGTTATAGGAGGGAATTCCGTTTGGAGGCTTATGTTGAAAACCGAGAGAACTTTTTTTTTTTTTTTTTTTTTTTACACACCCGTACTCCTGAGCGTACTTTTTTCTTTTTTTATTTTTATTTTAACTTTACGTAGATGACCTCGCTTCAGATGTGTTACCTTACTGATAGAACTTTTTTTTCCCTTGTAGCACTATATGTTGTGGGAATATATATTTTTTTTTGGTTAATGTTACCCTAATCTGAGAAGCTTGTACCATTTTTCTGAAGCACTCACATTTAGGAGTACACAACATGCTTAAAAGAAATTGCACAAAAAAAAACAAATGAATGTTAGAATGATTAATTCAGTGTTTGAAAAGACATGGATTCTGTTGAAACAATAGTGGGTTTCATACTTTGTAAAGTGAATTTATATATGCGTGTGTATGTGCGTAAGGATGTGTTTGTGTGTATATGTTTATATAAATACATGAATGGATGTATTTATATATATATATATATATATATATATATATATATATATATATATACACACACAGATATTCACATGTTTGTATACAAAAGTAGAAAGATTAAATATTGCTTTTCTTTCCTTCTTGTATATATCTGTCATGTTTAGATAATCAGGTGTATTTGGCTGTAGCCAACAACATTGATTATTCAATAAAGGGTTTTAAAGGACAAATATGCTTAATTTTATCTGTTCAGTATGTTTATATTAATCCAAGTGATCTGTCTCACAAAGTAAATACCTGACCAAAACAGTGGATTGGAACAACACCTTTTGTTAGTACTAAATGCGGTAATAATATGGCGAGCATAAAAATAAAAAAATATATTATTTGAGCATGTGTTAAGAATTGTGAATTGACTCTAATGTTGTTAAGCAAACAATGTTAAATGAATGAAGACCCTTTGCTTAGTGAAACTGAATGTTTTTGTTTTTTTATGTTAACTAATTACTATGAGTTGGAGGTGCTGTCAAAATGCATTACATACAAAATTCCTATTGCTGTTGAATGTTCAAACCTTTCCAAAATTTGGCCTCATTGATAATTTTGCTGGGGACACTTAATTGTCATGTGAGACAAAAGAAGGCACTGAGGTTGTTGCTGTAGAAAAGCTCGTTAACTTTCTCTGTGTTTCTTATGTGAGTAAATCTTCACATGAAAGAATATGATGGCAGATCCGCCCAGGTTTATGTAGTCAGACTGCAGCATCTCCTCTGGGAGTTCATCGTAGAATCTGATTTAGCTCAGTTTCAAAATGCTAAGGGTTGTCTTTCATTCAGTATAACTCAGCTTGGGTGCTTTTTCAATACTAGATCCAGGCTTATTCAGTGTCTTATTCTGTTAAAAATAAAAAATATATATTGACATTATAAACCTTCCAACTCCGAAGTTCGCAAAAATGTGCTAATGATGATATTTAGAGTGATATATGCTGATTATGATGAACTACAAATCATCAAAGTGTCCACCTTATTAGATGACTTGTGGTTGTACCTCTATAAATGGTGTTGTGGTGTAATTTTTTTAAGCAGACCCATTATTATTGTTTTTGGGGGGGTGTAACATTGATATGTTAATGGGCTTTTTTTGGTCACAGCTCAATGAATACCTCTAGAAGTTGTAAAAAAGCAATGTGAATTTCCTTGCAGAATTCACTCTTTATCACACATGTATAAACATTATTTTCTTAATCAAAAGCAACTAAAACACAGATTTCATTGACATAAAAAAACATTATTTCCGATAGTGAATGTGTAACATTGTTCTCTGTAATGCAGTTATCCGATAATGTTTCCAGATTATAGCATATGCTATAGACCTGGTCGTTGTTTTTGAGAATGAGTTTCAAAGTCTTCACTAAAGTTACTGCATTAAAATTAAGTAACACTTGTTCTTTGGTACCTGGTCACAAATGGTAGTCATTGTGATATAATCTCTAAATTCTATTGTTCTCTTGTCATTACACAACTAAAGTCTTCCATTGAAATTAATTGGAGACTTCATGTTATTTCCTTGTTCTTTTTTCTTATGGCTGGCCAAAGCTGCAATTTTCTTTTCTCCAATGTGATTATGCTATCATTTGGAAGTGTTTTACTACCAATATCCACAAATTAACTTTAGCTCCAGAACAGGTTAAAATGTCTGCTAGGTGACTCTGAAGATGCTAAAACTGCAGATTGTAGGGTGTAATCAGGAACACGCTGAACCATGAAAGGTGTTCACCATCAAGGACAGTATCTGTAAAGATTTACAAACACTGGGGTAGATGTTTTTTTATTAGATAATGCATTGTACAAGGTACTATACATTTAATTATGGTGTGCTCTGTGTATGGTGTATGAAGACTGTACCTCACAGTTTTAAGAGTGTAGGCAGAGCTGGAGAAGAAACTTCAGTAATTTAATAGGTCTTGTCAACATTAACATCAGACTAGGAGAAGCTCTCTAGGTCCTTGTCGTTCTTTTGCAATCAAAAAGGAGACTAAGTTGTGAGAAGTCATACAGTGAATTCCTTTGCTCTTTACCTGAGCCAACTCACAAACAGGCTATCGAGCATTTGAGTTACAGTTTGCCTGATGGTGCCACCCATTTATCGATGGTCAGAAAGCCACTGGGTGCCCTTCCCTATAATATACCTTTTAAGAAATCCACCATTAATTTGAGAACCTATGGTTTAATGAAATGAGAACAAAGGAATATGGTTTTTTCATGGATGACCTAATCATTCCCTACAAAAAATCAACAATTGTATGTGTTTACATTTCTAAATAATCCCCAAACTCAGGTATATAGGACTAGATATGAAAGTACAGGTACAGAACTCGCAAAATAATGACTTAGCAATAGCCGGTGGGAACCAATAAAATGTAATCATGTTATGGTGAATAACACACTTCCAAGTTCTGCCAAATGAAAAGCTATTTGCAGCTTCGTGTTGGAATGCAGTTAGACCAAGCCAGTACAAAGTGAAAGAGCGAGGAAATAATATTTTGCACCTTACTCAACAGAAAAAAAAATCAGTGCATACAGACAAAGTTCAGAGCTTTCATCGTGACTTTTAACCCCATATGCGCGCATACTCTCTGTAATTCCAGTGTAATATATTGTACTTGCACTAGCTTTTATAAAGACAAATATAAAAAAAAATGGAAGAATTCATATTCTATTTTCTAATTGTGGTGTGTCTATTTGTAGGATACACTCAAGTCTGTTTATTGAATTTTATGGTTCCTTTCTTTGATGGTGCTTGCAGGTTTTCTAGGTAGAAATTATTTCATTATAATAAAACAATGTTTGATTCAAAATTTGAACAAAATTGTTTTAAAGAAATTGTCTGTATACCAGTACAAGTTTATTGTTTCAGTATACTCGTACTAATAAAATAACAGTGCCAATTGCAAATCTGTCTCTTTATTTGTGTCAAGCGAAACAAACTTGGTTTGTAAACACAGCATTTGGTTTATTTAAAAATGTATTGGAATTGTTGCACAATATACATATAAATCAGGTAAGCACAAGCACTACACACTATCCAGGATTTCCACGTTCTTGGTATATCAATAACGGTTAAAAGATGTAGATGTTAAACATATATTTATTTCATATCTATTAGATAACATTCTGTTATTTTGCATTCTTATACACTGGACTAATACGGCGACTCCAAACTAAATAATCACTGATATATTCAATAAAATGTGTATGTTAAGCAGTGGGTTGGTGGTTTTTGCCTACAGGAGTCCCTGCAGCATTTTGAGACACATTAATTGGTAGTGGATAGGAAGGGTAGACAAGCCTCAGATCCCAAGTGTTTGTTTGAAATTCGGAGAAATTTAAGAACAAGAGGTCATAATCTAAAAGTAGAGGATCAGTGGCTTAGGTGTAGTGTAAGGGTTACTCTACTGAAAGGCTGGTAGATAAGCAAAGGGGCCTCCTAGGAGAAGTGGTATAGGAATATCTATATCCTAAATAAAAAATCAGTCTTAGGACTATTTGAGGTCTTTACAGCAAGGGAAAATAATATGGAGGACCCAATGGTTCTTATATGCTGTAAAATTCTTTGTTTCACTTCTAGTTAATATGTTCTAACCTATACGTGCATCCTGCCTGACTTCATCTGACAATTATGTGCATGTTTATGATATGAAGCAGTTTGGAAATGAAAGCATATGTTACTGTGCCTCCAGGGCGTTCAACATGTCATTATCTATTAACAGTGTGATGCCACTAAGGTACAACAGACTTCGTTTGCGTTACTGACAAAAAAATGAATGGCTAACAATTTACTGTTCATTTTAAAAATGTAGTTAGGCCCTAAACCTATACATCCATTTGAAAATACTTGTGAAGCCCATTCATGATATTTTTCCATGCAAAATGATGTGTCAACATGAAGAAAATATTAATGTTCCCAGTAAATACTGTACATTTATTTTACCCTAATCTTGATTGATAATATACACTATAACCATGAGACCATGAGCACATGGTCCAAGGTTTAATTTAATCTGCCGGTACTTTGCATTAAGGCATGTTGCATCTGAGTGATGAACATTGGACTGAATGGGTCAGATTTAATGGGAACCTGAGAAAGCTTCTGAAGCAGTGTGGTAATATCATTTGTGATAGGGGCAAATCAGTAGGAAAGGAGAGAAGGAGAACATAGCGATATTAAGAGAAGTGTGCCATAACCGATACACCTGGCAGGCCTAGAAAATGGTCCCTTGCGAGTAAAGAATTTCATAGAGAAAAATAACTTAAAGAAGGAGGGAGACCTAAAGGAGGTAAACAAGAAGCTGCTGCAGCAATGTAGGAGAGAGAGAGGCGTTGGTGATAAAGCCAATGCCCCTGCCAAAACTACAGGCTAATTAAATTAGCCTTAAAATTTGTCGCTAATGTAACACCTCACTTCGCGAGAAGACTCTAAAGCAGTAAGACGCACTACTTGGAGGACAGCCTTCCGGCTAATGTGTAAGAAGACACCTGTTAATAAGGTAGGGGAAATAATAGATTTGCATTAAACATGCTCCAGTATCGTCATAAGCTAATATACAACAGCAATTGTATGCATATATACATACATACATACATGTGCACAGGGTGTGTCATACACACAGCAAAGAAAGTTAACATGCAAGTTAGCAATTAAAATCAGTATCCTGCGCTGTCTGTGTGCATTGTATAGGCAGAAAGCATACAGTATAATCATAATCAGTTATTTACATATCTTTTAAAGCTCTTAAAAAGTAGGGAAAAACTCGCATTGCAGATTTTGATACACAAACAAAAACGAGCTTCAAATAAGATTTGCCTACTAAGGCCTTGAGTGTCTCAAGGGTAGGCAACATTGTCAGTGGAACCTATTAACTCATTACTTAGGTTCAGCACATAATAGTGTGTATACTGTAAGTGGTTTTTGTAAGTGATCACTAAGTCCACTCTCCAGAACTAAAAGCTGACAAACTTTACAATAAAGCTGTGTATTAGCGGCGTATTTTGTACATTGTTCAAGTTCAGTTGTAGACACGAGAAAAAGATAGTTTAGTGTTTGAAATGCTTCATTGTTACAAATAATGCATAGTCACGTTCACATTATATATATTTCTAGACAGTTTTTTTAATTTTTATTGTGTTTGAGGGTCTAAGTATGGGCATATTCTGGGCTGCAGAATTACTGGGGGCAGATACCCTATTGGGGAATCAGGCTATCTGATGCGCCATTGCTCCATGGGATGATTGGAGAAATCAAAGATCTCTATTGTAACCTGCTGATTTGCACCATGGAGGATAGTGTCTCTGTAGCACTCTTCTCTCACATTGTTCATCATTTAGAAGTGGAACCCTGGGACATGACATCGGAACAGAAGATCCACAGCTTGAGGTAGGACCTAGGAGAGTGACACCCTTAAAAACATCACTGGGTTTGAGAGCCTTAGGCATCAAACAGTATATGAATGTGTTTCTTCTTTTATATGTATGTGTGTATATATAAGTCCAAACAATGCGCATTCAGCTATATTAAAAATAATGTAATGTCATGCCCAGGTGCAATCTGGCCAAATATATCCACAAATAAAGAGCACTCTAGTCTTGATTAGTAGTAATAAATAAAGCAACAAAAAAAAAACATACACTTTTTATTGTAAATACAAAACAAAAGCTCATTGACGATATGAACCTTTATCAAGATCAGGAAATAACTGTGCCCAACCCCCAGTATTTATTCAGCAACATGAATTACAAAGGACAAACCCCTGTGATTAATCTCCACAGCTGCAGGAAGTGACAGTGAGAGAGTGGAATTCACCAATGAAACATTATATAGAAACCAGAAACATGGCGGCCACCATGTGTGAGAGAAAAATCTATTGAATGCCATTCTAGCAAAAAAAAAAAGTGATCTTGAACGTAAGGTAAAGCACCTATAAAGACACTGCTTAAATGTCCTATAAAAGTCTGTAATCTACATTTTTTATGAAAAAAAATATTTAGGGTTTACATGAGTCTCAAGGGACTATAAAGTGTTGACTGGCATTTTACTTTTATAAAAGGGGCTGTTGCATTATGTGTCTGAATCCAAAAACCTTGGCATTAAAGGAATAGTCTGGAATGGTCTCCTCGGCAGAGGGGGTATATGATCAATAGCTATAAATCTAAGCTGCCTTTAACGCCTCTGAGCTGTTGAAAACGTGCTTGGCCAATGGTTTATCTGACTTAAGATTTCTGTATGTAGTGATTATGGATAAGCAATGTCCTCTAATTAATTCCTTAGATCGTCTTTCCAACATAGGAGGGTTTGCAGGGACGTGTGATCGTATAGACCACATTGTTCGTGGTGCGAGTGATCTGATGTTTAATCCAATTTTGCGGATGAGAATTGTGGTATAAAGCTGTTTAACAACTCATTATTGTACAGGTACAGGGAGGGAAATACTTCCCTCCTGTTCTTGTGTGAGTGTGATGTCACACAATTTAAAGAAGAAGCTAAATTGACACACAGTACCATCGGCACTAGCAAATAGGCCCATTTAAAATATGTGGGCATGGAGCTTCTGCTCCATCACTGCCTATGTAAATCCAGCCCTGGAGATACAACCTTATGTGAGGAAAGTATCACCTTGAACATTTTGTTAAGTCCAGTTAAGAGGTCCCAGAGTCATAATCAACTGCAGGGCAGGATTTTAACTTGTGCTCACTTTATAATTATCTTGTCACTGATGATGTCATCTCCATGGTGTCACGGTCAGGACTACTTGCCAAGCCGTGACTGTGTGGAGGGCGTGGGCATGAAGGGGTTAATAGCACCAGGCCTCTGGATTTACTAACTTGACCCCTTAACAAGGCATAAGCTATACCAAATTAACCCCCAAATCCTGCCTGTATCCCCCCAGGTAGTCTGCCACCACTCACGATTTTGATACCGGATTCGTGAGAAATCCGAATTAGAACCTTTATCTCTATATATATATCAACCCACCCCGGGCAACTAACATATATATATATATATCCTGTAAAACTTAATAACAATATGGTAACGTGTTATCCTCTCTTAGGGTTTGTGGATATCGATACTAGAGCCCAAAGACAGACTTGGATTATGAATATTTTAATAACAAAAAGACAAAGATTACACAGTGCCAGAATTACAAAAACAAGACATACAAAATAAAAGTAAAACAGCAAACAGTTCTTAAAAACAATAGGACTTAAACACAGGACCCTCACTCACGAGTTTCTCCAATAAGTAGGCCTGTGGGAACTCCTTAAATCCAGATGGATTCTTACGATGTTGTTCCGATCAGAGTATATCATGGAGTTCTGCTTTGAGGTCGCTGCTTTGTCCCTAAATCAGACTTTTGCAAACAAACGCCCCTCTGACCACATGACTGATTATATGACACCATCCCCAAGAATCGGGTCCCATCTTTGATGTGCCAATAAGTTATGGTGGGGTAAAGGTGATGGAAACCCCCCACTTAAGATAGGAATGGAATTCCTATAACTCAGGTCCTTATCTGTTAGGCCATGAATCACCACAGGGGTCCTTTGGGAAGATGACACCTCTAGCCAGAACAGATACAGAGGGCATGCACAAAGAAACACATTTAAATCAACCTCAGATTAACTCATTGAATGCTTAAACAAAGAAGCTAACCACCTCTGCTGGGTTACCCTTCCATGCATCCACTACGTTATATGAGTTAATCATGACACATGGCACTTAGCTTCCTGTAACATCCACCGTTTCTTCACTCTGTGCTCTTGTGCCCTTCAGTCTGGGTCTTGACATTGACGTTTAAGGACTACCTGTTTGGTTCCTGATCTGCTCCTGTTTGGTTCCTGATCTGTTCCTGAGTTGCAGCCAGCGCCTCACTAGTGGACTCCCAAGTCGCGTGCCCTGCATACGGGCTCCCTGGTTGAGTGCCCTGCAAGTTGGCAACCTGCCGTGTGCCCTGCAAGTGGGCTTCTTGTCGTGTGTGTGTGTGCCCCATCTAGAGGGCTTCCTGCCGTGTGTGCCCCATCCAGAGGGCTTCCTGTTGTGTGTGCCCCATCCAGAGGGCTTCCTGCTGTGTGTGCCCCATCCAGAGGGCTTCCTGCCGTGTGTGCCCCATCCAGAGGGCTTCCTGCCGTGTGTGCCCCATCCAGAGGGCTTCCAGCCAAGAGACTGTCCCTGTTTATATGTTGTTGTACCATCATCTGCAATACAACTATTATCAGCATCTTCTGTCTGTGATTTATTTCCTACCAACCCCAAGCCATCATGCATCGTGGGGTACAGACAGAGCCCCTCGTATCCCCTGCACCTGGGCTCCTATCAGACCTGCTCACCCAGTCCGTGACACTTCCTTAGCTCCTGCACCAAGTAAAATTTTTTTTTTAATTAAAGTTGGCTGCGACAGCTGGGAAACTGTATAAGAATAAATTTAAAGTACTCAGCCAGTCAGTGGCAGGAAAGTGCTCTCATTGAGCACACTTTCCGTACATGCACAAGGGGCCCAGACAGGAGCAAATGCATATCGTGGGGATCCATGCATTTGCAAAAAAAGACATGAAAATTTGTTCTCCCTGATCTTTACTGTGATCCATTTATTTTCTTATATTTGTATTAGCAATATCACATGATACAGGATACAAATGATACAAAGGTCCAAAACAGGGTAGACATTCTTGGTGGAATAAGTGTCTAATTATTTAAATACATTAATAGTTGAGGGTGAGACATCTGCAGTTCAGTGCTGATACAGTAAATGTGAATGAATGTACTTGGGATTCAAAAATAAAAAAAAACATTATATAGCATTAGGGGTACAATGTTGTCAGTGACAATGGAGAAGGATTTGGGAGTAATTGCTTCTGAGGAATTAAAGGTATCCATGCATAGTAACAAAGCAGCAGAAAATGCATACAGGGTAGGCTTGTGCATTCGCATGATTTTATTAGATTTGTATGAAGTCACGAAAATGAGGCCAGACACCCCACAAAGCGGTCGAAAACCAAGCAAAAAAAAATTCACAGGCTGTTTCACTCATGCTCTCAAATTCTTGTTTACTCTTTCTCTCACACTCTCTAAATGTTTCCCTACCTTCTCTGCCTTCATTCTTCTTGTTCTTCACTATTTCTCTTCTAGGGTCATCTTCATCTTCTCTCTTTTATCTTCGTCCGCATCTCCAGGGACATAACCTGACATGAATTTCGCCAAAATGACTTCTGGTGATGTCCTCTCCCCTCATCCTGAAATCCGGGCAGGAGGGCAAAAGCGTGACAATTTTGTGGGAAGTTCACCTTAGGGCAAAATTATGGCTGTAACAGGTTCACCAAGAGAGCTGTAGTCACTCCCAGAGATCACCCAGATGTATCCTCCTGTTTTCCCTGAAATCACTTCCAGCGCCAGTCAGCATGCACACCTTGGAACCCTGCTATGTGTACCCAATGAGTGGGCACAACTACCTTGAATTGAGTACGGCAAGAATGAACATTTTATTGAACAGAATATAGCATATTTATCCACGGAAACATCAAGACATTAACCAGGTTTTAAATATCAAAAGGGCTCAATCACATCAGTACATAATTAAATGACATCACACAAGACTAACAAGACTTAACTAGAAGTGCAGGGAAACAATGACTATGGAAGAGGCCTCCTATGGTGTGAGCAGATAGTCTTTGTACATTTCAACCTGTGTTTTTACAATTGACCCCCCACACTTTCCCCACAGGTGGAACCATGGCCGAAACGCCCAGGCTGAATGTGGGCAAGTGCCCACAAGACTTCATAGTTCAGGGGGGATCTGTGTCTGCCACAGCAATGTAGTTCCGTCACAATGGCATTTTCAATGATGTCCTCTCGCTCTGTTGGAAGATCGGACCTAACCTGGCGAGAAGGTGCGTCCAGTGATGTAAATGTAATGTAATTTTGCCCTAAGGTAAACATTAGAGAGAAGATGAAACAGAAAGTAAAGATAAAAAAAGAAAACGAAAAAAAGATGTGGAGGCAGACGCAGAAGTAGTCAGCAGAGAGTGTGTGCGACAGAGAGTGTGTGCACTGCGCAAGGAATTTTGTTCCTGAATTAAATGTGCCTGTTTTAATCATTGCCCAAAAAAAGGGGCCAAAAACAAATTGTTATTGGCCCATTTACACATGTCTCATACAAGGAGACATCGATGGCAGAAAGAGAGGCTATGCCAATACAGATCGCTGGTCACACCTCACATAGAGTATTGAGCACGGTTCTGGATGCCACATCTCCAAAAGGATATTGATATTGTGGAGAGAGTTCAAAGCTTTCTAGTAGAGGTGGTAGAGTGATTTAACCCAGCATGTCATGGGGATATAGAAACCGACTAACGATCGCTTTCTTTGGAGTGATGACATTCACCATATTAAAAGGCAGTATGGCTTTCAAATATAGTAACATAGTAACATAGTAACATAGTAACATAGTTCATAAGGTTGAAAAAAGACCAAAGTCCATCAAGTTCAACCTATATACATATTGTGTCCCTACTGTGTTGATCCAGAGGAAGGCAAAAAAACCCTTATGAAGCAGATGCCAATTGCCCCATACCAGGGGGAAAATTCCTTCCCGACTCCAAATATGGCAATCAGAATAAATCCCTGGATCAACGTTCTGTCCCTATTAATCTAATATCCATAACTTGTAATATTATTGCTTTCAAGAAACACGTCCAGGCTCCTTTTGAACTCTTTTATTGAGTTTGCCATAACCACTTCCTCTGGCAGAGAGTTCCATAATCTCACCGCTCTTACTGTAAAGAACCCCCGTCTGTGCTGGTGTAGAAACCTTCTTTCCTCCAACCGTAGAGGATGTCCCCTTGTTATAGATACAGTCCTGGGTATAAATAGGTCCTGGGAGTGATCTCTGTACTGCCCCTTTATATATTTATACATAGTTATTAAATCCCCCCTAAGCCGTCTTTTTTCCAAACTAAATAACCCTAATTCTGATAATCTTTCTGGGTACTGTAGTCCTCCCATTCCCCTTATTACTCTGGTTGCCCGTCTTTGAACCCTCTCCAGCTCCACTATATCTTTCTTGTACACTGGTGCCCAGTACTGTACACAGTATTCCATGTGTGGTCTGACTAGTGACTTGTACAGTGGTAGAATTATTTCCTTGTCGTGGGCATCTATGCCCCTTTTGATGCACCCCATGATTTTATTTGCCTTAGCATCAGCTGCCTGACACTGGTCGCTACAGGTAAATTTACTGTTAACTAAAACTCCTAAGTCCTTTTCCATGTCAGTGGTCCCCAGTGTTTTCCCATTTAATACATATTCCCAGCCTGGATTTTTCTTCCCCATGTGCATAACCTTACATTTATCTGTGTTGAACCTCATCTGCCACAACCCAGCCCAAGCCTCCAACCTATGCAGATCCATTTGTAATCGTGCACTGTCCTCTATTGTGTTAACCACGTTACAGAGCTTAGTATCGTCTGCAAAGATTGATACTTTACTATACAATCCCTCTACAAGGTCATTAATAAATATATTAAAAAGAATAGGACCCAAAACTGACCCCTGTGGTACCCCACTAGCAACAGTAACCCACTCAGAGTATGTACCATTAATAACCACCCTCTGTTTCCTATCACTGAGCCAGTTACTTACCCACATACACACATTCTCCCCCAGCCCAAGCATTCTCATTTTATGTACCAGCCTTTTATGTGGCACCGTATCAAATGCTTTGGAAAGATATACGACATCCAGCGATTCACCCCGATCCAGTCTTGAGCTCACCTCCTCATAAAAGCTGATCAGGTTAGTTTGACAGGACCGATGCCTTGTAAACCCATGCTGATATGGAGTCATACACTTATTTTCATTGAGATACTCCAAAATAGCATCTCTTAGGAAACCCTCAAACACAACAGAAGTTAAACTAACAGGCCTATAATTCCCCGGGTCACTTTTTGTCCCCTTTTTGAATATTGGCACAACATTTGCTATGCACCAGTCCTGGGGAACAGACCCGGTCACTATAGAGTCCTTGAATATTAGAAATAGGGGTCTGTCTATTACATTACTTAACTCCCTTAGAACGCGGGGGTGAATGCCATCTGGACCTGGTGATTTGTCTATTTTGATTTTTTTTAGGCGGCACTGCACTTCTTCCTGGGTTAGACAGGCGACATGTACTGGGGCAGTTATCTCATCCTGCTGTATATTACCTGGCATTTCATTTTCCTCTGTGAATACAGCAGAGAAGAATATATTTAATAGATTAGCTTTTTCCTGATCCCCGTCTATAACTTCTCCCTCATTACTTTTTAAGGGGCCAACGCTTTCATTTTTAACCTTTTTACTATTTATATAGTTAAAGAACATTTTGGGGTTTGTCTTACTCTCTTTGGCAATGAGTCTTTCTGTCTCCACTTTTGCTGCTTTTATCTGATTTTTACATATTTTATTTTTTTCCCGATAGCTTTTTAGTGCTTCCTCACTGCCTTCCTGTTTTAGTAGCTTAAATGCCTTTTTTTTGCCATTTATTACCCCCTTTACATTTTTATTTATCCACATTGGTTTTCTCTTGTTCCTGACTCTTTTATTCCCATACGGTATGTACCTTTCACAGTGAGAATTTAAGATATCCTTAAAAATCTCCCATTGAGTGTCTGTACTCTTGTTTTTGAGGACATTTTCCCAATTTACAATGTTAAGGGCTTCTCTTAGTTGATTAAACTTTGCCTTCCTAAAGTTCATGGTTCTTGTGGCTCCTCTAAGAGTTCCCTTATTGAAGGACAAGTTATAATGTATCATATTGTGATCACTATTTCCTAGATGCCCCCTGACCTGCACATTAGTTACTCTGTCAGGTCTGTTGGTTAATATTAAGTCCAGTAGGGCGCCCCCTCTGGTCGGGTCCTGTACCATTTGGGACAGATAATTATCCTTACTTATAGTCAGAAACCGGTTTCCTTTATGAGATTCACAGGTCTCTGTTTCCCAGTTTATGTCGGGATAGTTAAAGTCCCCCATAATAACCACCTCGTTGTGATTTGCTGCCTTGTTTATTTGCTTTAATAATTGATCTTCTGCTGCTTCCATTATATTCGGTGGCTTATAGCAAACCCCGATCAGTATTTTATTATTTTTCTTTCCATATATTTCTACCCATAATGACTCCACATTATCATTTCCCTCACATATATTCTCCCGCAGTGTGGCCTTTAGGCTGGACTTTACATAAAGGCAAACTCCTCCCCCTTTTCTTTTTTTTCGATCCTTCCTGAATAGACTATAACCCTGTATGTTAACCGCCCAGTCATAGCTATCATCCAACCATGTCTCTGTTATACCCACTATGTCATAGTTTTCTTCAGACATTATTAACTCCAGTTCGTCAGTTTTATTGGTCAGACTTCTGGCATTAGTAAGCATACAATTTAGAGGTGTATGGTTTTTTCCCTATGAAGCCTATCCCTATTGACTATTCTAACCCCTCCCTCCGCTCCACCCCCAGGTACATTTATAAGCCCCAGCTTTCTATCTACACTATCTTCCCCTTCTATATTGTAGTTTCCCTCCCCCCCTTTACCTAGTTTAAATACTCCTCCACCCTTCTGGCCATCTTCTCCCCGAGCACAGCTGCACCCTCCCCATTGAGGTGCAGCCCGTCCCTACCGTAGAGCCTGTATCCGACAGAGAAGTCGGCCCAGTTCTCCATGAACCCAAACCCCTCCTTCCTACACCAGCTTCTGAGCCACTTGTTTAGCTCCCTAATCTCCCGCTGCCTCTCTGGTGTGGCACGTGGTACAGGTAATATTTCAGAAAATACTACCTTGGAGGTCCTTGCCTTAAGCTTGCTACCTAAGTCCCTGAAATCATTTTTAAGGACACTCCGCCTACCTCTCACTTTGTCATTGGTGCCAATGTGCACCATGACTGCTGGGTCTTCTCCAGCCCCCCCCAGTAATCTGTCAACCCAATCCGCGATGTGCCGAACGCGAGCGCCAGGCAGACAACACACTGTTCGGCGATCCCGGTCTTTGTGACAGATCGCCCTGTCTGTCCCCCTAATAATTGAGTCCCCCACTACCAGCACCTGTCTGGCCTGCCCTGCGCTCCTCCTTCCCTCCTTACTGGAGCAGACACCCCTCTGGTGGTCAGAGGCAGTGACTTGCTGCAGTACTGCTAACTCTGAACTAACATCCCCCTCATCTGCCAACCGGGCAAACTTGTTGGGGTGTGCTAGATCAGGACTAGCCTCCCTGGCGCTTTTCCCCCTACCCCGCCTTCTAACTGTAACCCAGCTAGCTGCCTGACTGTCCTGTACCTCCATCCTGCTATCCTCCCCCACCTCTACCCCCGAGAGAGCTTGCTCAGTGAGCAGCAGACTCCTCTCCAAGTTGTCAATAGATCTCAGTGTTGCCAGTTGCTCCTCTAGACTCAGGATTTGTGCTTCCAAATGAGCAACCCGCACACATCTCGCACAGCAATATGCACCCTCGAAGCGCTGCTCAAGGATTGCATACATTGAGCAAGATGTACACCTGACCGCATTGTCAAACATGGAGGACATCTTGGCAATGGGGATAGCTCAAATAACTGGCAAAAACAGACAGTAAGGTGCAATATATATATATATAAATATATGGAATCACAAGGATTTATACTTTACCCTCCTTCTTGCTTTTTAACTCCTTCTTTGCTTGTAACTCCTCACTTAGAGATGTCACTTAGGAGATTCGCCCCAGCTCAGGATTCGCTTGTGTGTCCAAGCTAAATGCAACTGCAAAAGCCAAGCAGAACTCACAGAGACTAGTGGTGCCCTGCTCAGCCTATATTGCTGGAATGCCTAGATATCGAGCAACACAAAAAAAAACAGGGCGCCGTGCAGCATGCCTTTCCCAGGATGGCAGCGCCTTTCTGCAAGCTGGAACCAATGACAGTAAAGAGGGTTCAAGAGAATCTGTCCAGACCTCTGAGTGAGTGTCTTACAGGTACTCCAATCAGCAATGTAGGGCAATGAAGCCCTGTAAATATAAAACAATATAAAAAAAAATAGTTAAATAATTAATAAAAATGTAATACTATTTTAAAACAAAAGCTTCAGTGATGTCACCATGACATCATAAGGGGAATACAGTTCCAAGAAAATTTTTAAAAAATAAAGAAAAAAAAGTAAAAATAGGTACCAAACACCTTCTGTTCGTCCTGCTGGAAATATACATAAAAAAGAACCTTTCTTGCCCCAAAAATACAAAAACTAGAAAAAAACAATATAAAATGTATGGGGGCATTTTACATCCTTATAAAATAGAAATTTTCTACTTCCAAAAAAAACAAAACATATAAACATTGGGTATTTCTAAACAAAAACGTTTTTTCCCAATTTTTTACCATTTTATTATTCTTGTCCTGAAAAAAAACAATATATAATTTGTCTATTGCCATGAAGGGTACAAAACAGTCCGGTCACAAAAGAGCTAAACATTCACAGGGTAGGCACAATGTTATCCTTAATATAAAACAAGATTACGGACCAAATAAGGTTTTGAGTTTTTTACAGCAGTGGAAAATCTTGGGCAGAGTGACCCTTATCTGCTGTGATTTTTTTTTTGTTAAATTCATTGTTGCCATATACAACTTGGTGTCTTTGTTTAACTTGGTAAAAGAGGGACTTCTTTAAGTTTTATCTCCAGAGTTAAGTTGCTTCTTCATACCTATACTTGGGGTATTTGAATGCCTGAGACAACCTGCTAAACATAAGATCAATAAACAAGAACCAGTGCATATTTCACGTCAAATCCCAGGGAAAAATGCCTATTGTTTATATAAAACATATTTATTGTTCATATAAAACAATAAATAATGTCTGTGTTTATGCATGTATATGCATTATGCCTTTGTGTGTCTCTGTATATCAGTCCAGCAACAAATAGGCGGACACTGATTCCATGACATATACGATTTATTTTTATACTGTCTTGTCTGATTGCTGCTTTATTATGTGCAGATATTCAGTTAGCTGTCATGAAGTTATTTGGAGAGAGAAAAAAAATTGCTTTGCATTATACACCTTTGTCTGTGGCCCCTTCCTGACCTCTTCAATATGATTCCTGGACATGATCTTGTCTGGGGCTCCATTGTGCTCTGACTGCCTATGAGTGAATAAAAAAGGAAAGAACTGTAGATAGGCAATGTAGTAATTTAGCTACATTGAGTAGCCAATGGTGTGCTAATGTTTGTGTGTACAGCCATATATGTATAAATATGAGACTTGTGCATTCAGATTCTTAAAATTAAAATTTTAAGGAAATTTGACAGTCTTGTCAATTCGTTCGAACCTATGAAAACAAGGAGGGGCCCCAACAGTACAAAGCAAGGCGCTCTGAATTTTTGTTTGACTCTTTTTTGTTCTTTCACTCTAACGCTCTCTCATACTCTCATTCACTCTCTCTCATACTCTCTAAATATCTCCCTACTTTTCCACCGACCACTTCAGTGTGCCTGGAAGGACATGTCCATGAGGAAGTGGACGATGGAAGAAGACACAAGGAGCAGCGGATGAAGAAAAAAGACTAAAGCACAAGAAGATGCAAGAGAAGATGAAGAGCTGCACTGCCAGGAGACTGGGACAAGGAATCTGTAAGCATTCAGAGATTGAGAGAGAGTGAATGAGAATGTCCCTGAGTCAGTGTGTGTGAGTGTGTAAAAGAACATGAGAGTGAACGTGAGTAATTAGCAACAAATTTCATTTCCAAATGTTAATCTGTAACAGTGTTGCCCAGGGGCCCCACCTGACCTTGATTCCCCCTGTTCATTATGTAGATACAGAGTTTACAGTTCTAGGTACAGACTATAAAAATAATTAATTGCTTTTAGGGCTCTTCCCGTTTATTAGCAAATGTTCACCAGTTTCTGCAATTTTGAATATATATTTTCTATTAAGAAGATTAAAACTCACATGGCTAGAGAGCACCTTCACGCCTATACATCACATCACACAATTTCTGTGCATTTGATTTAATGATTCACGTTAAATTTGTTTCAAGTACCAATAACTGTGAAGTTTTCTGACAGGATGCTATAGTAACATACACACTTTAATGTAACATTTTTACATCTTTAAATAATAGACACTGAGGGGTTCAATAAAGAGGAACTTTGTTGCAGTTTTGAAGGTCAATCTTATCCCCATAGCAACCAGTAGAATGGTCCAGCCTTTAGGACCCTTCTATTGGTTTCTGTTGTGATTTTACCCCTTTTCAAACATTACAGCAAAATCTCTGTTTTAGGAATTCAAATGCGTATTTCACAGACTAAATACATGTAGTCATCAAAATGTATTTTTAGCACCGTTAATAAATAATAATATATGAAATGTATTATCTACTATGTTTCTGCATTTCCCAATACACAAGTGAACATATGGTTTGGGAAACCAGACAGCCAATTTGCAGCTACTAAACCTCAACAGATTTCACAGTTAGTGGTTATCTGCATAGATTCACTGGATTTTGAAATCCTGCTTCTCAAGAGAACATGGAACCAAATGTATTTTATGTTATAACCTAATTTTGACTCATAACCTTGAGATTGTGATCCTTGTTGTGTATCAAGTTACTTTATCTTAACAAGAGGCTGGTACTAGTTGCCTGTGAGAAAAGAGAATGTTGATGCATAAAATATGAGGGGAGAGACAATGAGACATACATTTTTGTTATTGTTTGTGCATAGGAAGTTTGTTGGCTGTATATCTTCACAGCGGTATCATACTGATGGCATGTAAAAAGTAGAGATATGTGAGAAACTGCTCATGGCTGCTTTTGCATACTCTAATTAAATGTTTGATTGAACTGCTGGGTGACACGGATGAAAGTTGTCCTTCTGCTCAGCTCTTTCAGTTTGGCTGCCCCCACATACGTGCAGGTAGACCGCAGTCCTCCTAGTATATCCCGGATTGTGTTTTCCACATCACCTCGATATGGCACTTCTACAGTCCTGCCTTCTGAAGCTCTGCCAACAGAAATTCAATAAGAAACAACAAATATTGTTAATAGTGTTGAAGGAATAAACGTATTGCTATACGTTCATGTACAACCATGTACAACGAGGCATGGGCAGTCTTATTTATGATATTAAATGTGCAGTCCGCCGTCTGCGTGAAATGTGTGGGTGAAATGAGTCTATTGCAGAGAGCAACAAAAGACAACAGATGTCATCAGCCTGACACAGCACAAGGTTTAAGTGTCAGTAAAGGCATAGTATGCATGGGTGTATGTGTACACTAAAGTGTACTTATATGTATGTGTTGGAAAGAGTGTGTACATATAATTGCCAGTGTACATGTGTGTGCGAGGTAAAAATAAATGTAATAATGTCAACAAGTGCATCAACCTAAACAGGACTATTGCCGCATTGGTAATCTCAAGAAAAATCATATGAGATACACTGCTTCAGTAAATAATCCTTTCAGACAAACATATTCCTAGACTACACATGTCATAGTATATGGAAGCCCAGCATTTTTCACATCCATAAAGTTAATCATTTGCCTGCACAAGCTGATAACTAGCCACTTCCAGGCTGAGATCATGTGCTTAGTGAAAAGAAGAAGAGAAATTGTATAGTAGCTGACCTAATTACATGCACCACTTAGAAATATATTGATTTTGGCAAATGTGTTAAAAATAGCATAGGCATCTGCCTAGCTGTACAGCAGGATTCATTAAGAGCACACTGATATAGGCAATGGGGCCCATGTAAAGTATCCATGCTGCAGTTAGTTATTCTAGCTGTGGTAGTGTTTCTGAATGTCATTTATTACAGTGGCTTTGTGTCATTAAGTATATTAAAACTATACCTGGTAACTTGACAGCTACTCTAGTTGAAAGGTAGGTAAAAAGAAAGATTCAAATATATTTCCCCAAGAATAAAATAAGTCTCTGAGTGCTAGCGCTCTACAATTTCAACATGCAAGTATGAGCCAGTACCTGTATTCAGCTACTTTGCCTGCATGCTTCTTCATTGCTGTGTCTGAACTCATGCCATAGAAAAGCATCACTTTTTTCCCATTTTTCTCTGTAATTTCTCCAGCACACTGATCATGACCGGCAAACATTCCTCCCAGCATAACAAAGTCTGCCCCGGCTCCTGTTAAAATGCAAGTTCATTACAATAAATACAATTTTTACAAAATGTTAGCTTTCATTTCAGCTGTGTGTAATAAATACTGTAGCTTCCATTTAACAATTTTTTTTTAAATATATAAATCTCTCCTCCCTCAATGGCTTCTTTTAGTGTTTTTTTTTTTTTTATATCATTGTATTTTTAGGAGTGCTATAGGACTCAAAAAGGAAAAATAACTAATTATATGCTGTAGACCACACCTGGGAACTCTTTAGGTTTCACCCAGAGACTCGGGGTAAAGCACATGACAGACAAACTTACTCCTTCAACTAATAGCACACAATTATGCATTTTCATGTCATTTTTTTTAACACACTGTGTATGTGAACCCCTTGGCTAATGACTCCTCCAAAAGCTTATGTGAGTCTTTATATAGTTTGGTACAAGAGAAGCAATAAATGCAGGGAGTGAACACAAAAGATGAAAGGCATATTCAGATTTATGAACTCTGTTGGGGCTTTCTATGGGGGTGTAAGTACATACAAGTAAAAACACACACAAAACATGACAACCTCAGATCACCCACATTATGAGAGCAATTTCTAAAATGGCATCAGCTGATTGCTCCATTAGCCTTTCAATATTACAGAAAAAAAAATCGCCCACTATGTCTTTATTTGACTGTTACATTTTTCACAAGCAACATTCTGTTTAGTTTTCCTTTAACAAATACAGGCTATTCATTCTGAAATGGTCACTTTTGTTTCCTGGGTCTGTTTAAATACATTTTAGGGATTATGTAATCTCTATCAATCATTTTTAATGTATTAGGTTTGTATAGGGAATACATTAATTTGGACTTCAATTTATTTTTTCCAGCTTTGTGCATATGAAAAGAGGAAACTGTAGGAATTGTCTCATGATAAATCAGACATCTACCATTCAGTTCACAAATATAGCATCACTATGTCACAGCAGGCCAGCATCAAAATATTATAAAAGTACAGTGTTTCCCTAAAAAATATATATATAAAAACTAAACTTGTGCATTTGGATTTATACGAATTGCAAATTTAAAGAAATTTGCATATTTTGTCAAATCTACGAAAACAAGGCAAGACTCCCACTGACTCCCACTTGTTATCTGCAGTTTAAAACTGATTTTATGCATACAACAGCCTCCTCCAGGCACATTATGGTTGTGCATATTAGGCATCCCCACTGCCTGGATTTCCCTTTAAGAGTTGCCTGGGTGATGCTCAATCATATTTAGATTTTCATCTTGAATCATAGGATGTAAATTACTATTTCACAAGCAGAGTTTATCAAACAGGAAGCTAAAGCAATTCTAATGCTAAGAAATGGTGTGTGTGGGGGGGGGGTTATGTAATCATTATTAGCACCACAATATTTGTCTTGTGGAGCTACTGAACATTCAATATGTCACCTTTTATGATTGGTATTGGTCTTAAATTATACTCAAAGTCAGAAGTCCATGGCTCCTGTTGGGTGAAACAACTCTTTGTAAATATTCCCTGTTACCTATCCAAAATACATGCATCAACAGCCTTTTTGTCCACTATAATAAGAAGGCCTAGAACATGCTATATCATGAATCTAAAGGGACTCCTCAGTATTTATTGCTGGTTTCAGTCAGTATAACCCCTATTCCCATACACTACCTTGAGAATCAATTAACAAAAGAAGACCAATGTGTATCTGTAGCCATACCTCTTGTGACAAAAAGCTGTCCCACAACTTACCGAATGCTTTGGCAACATCTCCTGGACAACTGCAACCTCCATCCTCAAAGCACAAAAAAACAAAGGTTACTTTAAAAGACTCAAATGAGCAGTATCACACACGTTTGCCCATTATACTCCCTTCTATTTTGAAATGTTCTGCTTTTAGATGTTTTCATGAATGATAGTTTTGTTTTTATTAGAAGCCCAATTCTTACTACAGATCCAGTTCAACAAACTGACAGATCTAACTCAAATGAAAAAGCCCCTTCTAATCGGCAAATGCAGATTAATATAGCATGCTAGTATGGCAGTAGGAATCCCATCTAAAGTGTATCATTAAGTTGTTTTTTCCCCCCTTCCTTTTTACTAGAGTTTAACAAAAGTGAACATAGATATTACTATTCATGTGATTGTTTATTTTCTATGCAGCTCGCCACCTAGTGGCAAAAATTAGAAATTAAACACTGCTGTTCTGCATTTTTTTTTATATCAGAGTGCAATAATTATTATTATGGAATAAAGGAATTGCAAAAAAAATCATGTGAAGAGCTTTAAGACAGACTAAATGTGTAATTCTGTACAATGGTACAATGGATTTCATAATATATAATGACTTTGCTCTTAAAAAGTGAAGTAACAAAGTATAAATTGTCACATACATAGAGGCCAATCGCATACAAGAGATCTAGGCAGCCATCTAATGGACTGACATGGTAAAGGGACTTAGCTGTTTAAAAATATTTTTTTATGTAAGCGTATTTATTTTATTAAAACAAGGGAGGGCATCTGAGTTCTTGTGAACTACAAGCCTAAAGACCATAGGCCAGAATGACGAGATTAAATGAGCTGAAATCCACAAAAGTAGGCTTCACTAGAGGTATAAATAGGATCACATAATTATGGGGCCTTTTTAGAAGCTGATCAGATTCCCACATGTTTCTTTGCACACGCCTTGGCATTTGACAATATCTGATTTATGGGGCTATGTTATACTGGTTAGGTCACAGTAAGTAGCATTTTCAATGATGTTTAGCCATAGTGTATTTTGCACAAATCACACTTTCTATATTAGTCAAATGTTTAACAATAAATACTTTTAAATTTGGCACAATCTAAATAAGATGAAAATAAATCACCACCGTATATTTAAAATGATTAAAATACACCACCTTAACATTTAAAGGCAATAATAAATCCATAAAATAAAATGAATTATTAGGCTGTTAAATCAAACCGTGAAATAGACTGGAGACAGGTTGGAAAATAAATAGAATTATCTACCTCTATTTGTGGTTAATGTGTAGTCAGATATACACACTAACTTCTCTACTTACGGAAATGATGTGTCCTTTTAATCCATGGGCAGAGTCAGCACATTCAATGACAGCACTTAGCTGAGGGTATCCAACACCTGTTTTGATCCTTGTTGTACAAACAGATCCTGTGTGGAGAGTAAATAAAAATGTAAGCCACCAAATTTATCTCTTATACTACCCTTGACAGACTGTCCTGGAACCTCGTCCTGCTAAAGGCAGGGGTACATATATTACTATTTTTGAAGGTGGAAGAGCAGCTTTAAGTGACGGAAAGGAATAAACTTGATTAATAGTTCTATAAAAGTGTAAGTATTTATCTGGAGTGGGGGTGTTTCCTTTTAACAGAAATAAATGTTTGCAACTTACTAACCTGGTCCAATTCCAACTTTAATGATATCTGCTCCAGCAAGAATTAATTCTTCCACCATCTCTCCTGTTACAACATTACCTGCCTGTAGCAGAAGTAAAATAAATAAAATGATATATCTTGTAACACTTGGGTTATAGTGATCACAATATCGTGTCTTTTGAAATAAACTCAAAAAAGAAATTGCACATGGGGAATACTAAAACATATAATTTTAAAAAGGCCAATTTCAAAAAGATTAAGGGGATCTTTACAACATATTGACTGGCTTAAACTTAAAAAATGGAGTATCTTCAAACAAATATTAGAAAGGTACACTTCTCAGTATGTACCATTGGGTAATAAATATAAGAGAAACAGATTGAAACCAATGTGGCTTAGTGTGGAAGTAAACCAAGAAATTAAAAATAAGAAAGGGAATAGTCAAAGAGAGCAAAACCAACCCCAAAAATTTACATAAATTCTAAAAAACAAAAAAGGAAAGTGTAGGTACAATAAAAACAGAGATAGGAGTGTTAGTTAACGAGGACTAAGAAAAAGCAGAAACTTTAAATAACTATTTTTCCTTAGTATATTTTAAGGAGGAACCTATGGCAAGGGATATGCAAATGTCTACTGCAAAAAAACTAACTAAACTAAAGAAAGTTCATGTCAACAAAGCTACGGGGCCTGACGGTATTCATCCACGAGTAGCTAAGGAGCTAAGTCTGGAAATAAGTGAACCTCTGTTTCTAATCTTCCTAGATTCTTTTCTTTCAGGAATTGTACCAGATGATTGGAGGAAGGCAGAAGGGGTTCCTATATTCAAAAATTATAGACCTGTGAGCTTAATTTCTGTGGCTGGGCTTGAAATACTTCAAGTATTTGAAGGGCTATTAAGGGATAATATTCAGGAATTTATTGGGAAGAACATAGTTATTAGCAAAAATCAGCCGGGTTTTATGACACACAGGTCAAGTGAAACTAATTTAATTGCATTATATGAAGAAGAAAGTAGAAGTGTACATCAGGGTGTTGCAGTGGATGTAATCTACTTGGATTTTGCCAAGGCGTTTGACACGGTTCCACACAATAGGTTAGTATTCAAACTGAAAGAAAATGGTCTAGATGCGAAATCTTGTCCTTGGGTTGAAAATTGGCTTAGTGATAGAGTACAGAGAGTTGTTATAAATGGTAAATCTTCAAGCTGGAGAAAAGTGGTTAGTGGTGTTCCCCAAGGTTCTGTTCTGGGACCGATTTTATTCAACATATTTATAAATGACCTTGCAATAGGCGTTGAAAGTCATATTTCCGTGTTTGCAGATGACACTAAACTCTGTAAAGTAATACAATGTGAGCAAGATATTACTTTGCTGCAGAGGGATTTAGATAGACTGAGGGACTGGGCACACAAATGGCAGATGACATTTAATGTAGATAAGTGCAAAGTTATGCACTTCGGGTTAAGGAATGCACAAGCAATTTACACCCTAAATAGTAGTAAATAAGGGATAACAACAAATGAGAAGGATTTAGGAATTGTTATAGACAACAAACTAGGAAATAATGTGCAATGTCAGTCAGCAGTTGCTAAGGCCAGTAAGGTATTGTCATGTATAAAAAGGGGCATCAATTCGTGGGATAAAAATATAATTTTGCCCCTTTATAAATCAATGGTAAGACCACACCTTGAATATGCTGTGCAATATTCTAACAAAGGATATTAAAGCACTGGAAAATGTGCAGAGGCGGGCTACATTTCTTTAAAAATAATTATTTGCAATGCTCAAGTACACAGCCACAAGTAACAGGCTATTGATTATAGAAGGTTGGGCAATATGTCCTTAAGATGGGATGTAGTAATACTTACCATGATAGTGTGATTTGGAAACTTCCCATGTACCGTTTTCACAAATTCTACAAAGTGTTCTGAGTATCCATTGGCTACATCCAAGCAAATGTACTTTATGAGAGGAATTGCTTCTAAAATGCTGCAGAGCTTCTCCAGGTCCGCCTGTCCACTCCCTGAACTTGCAGCTACATGCTGAGAATATGGAAAAAGAGATGGAAGTTTCTAATAAGAAAATGGGGTATCATGCATTTTCATGGCTATGCATTCAGATTTATTATCATTTTACCTATTTAAAACAATGCAAATTGAATTTTATTTTTATATAACAAATAACTTAAATTGGGTTATGTCACTAACCCCATATTAGATCCCCAAACTCCACAGGGCAATGACTACACACATATGAAATCAAATATCTAAATTTGTTTTTAATTTAACATATTTTGTTAAGTTCATCAATCGGGGGAAAAGGTGTGCTCCTCTGCAGACGAGTATATATTAAATTCTTTACAGATTACTTTAATATACATTCTTCATTGTATGCATTGAAAGCAATAATAAACATTGTAAATTTGTGTATATTCAAAAGCCAATGTCCAAAAGGATGGTATTGTTTAAGTTGTCAAAAAAAACACCTCATCATAGAAAGAAATTATTATACATGGCCCCTAACTGTCCCAATTCTGGGATTTGGGATTCTGCCCCACTTTGCCAGGGGCGTAGGAAGGGTGAGGCGAGAGAGGCACTCACCTCGGGCGCAGCTGAGAGGGGGTACACAGCCACCCATTCAGCAGCTGCAACCTGCAGGACTGGTTTGGGAGATCACATTCCCCCTCTAACCGGCCCAACATTAGGGATCTCAAGGTCTGTCATTTTAGACCTCGGCTTCAGTGCTCCCTAATCACTACGCGCCGGCAAATGATGCCGAGAGCTGGGATATGATGTCATCCCCTCGCTCTGCATCAATAGTCAGCGCATAGTGATGAGGGAGCACTAAAGAGGAGGTCTGAAGTGACAGACCTTGCACTCCCACGATAGGATGAAAGATGAGAAAGGTAAGAGATGGGGAGAAAGAAAAAGGGGTGTAAGGGCAGTGTATGTGTATATACGTGTGCGTTTGTAAGCTTGTGTCTGTGTGTGTATGGGCAGGTGTGTGTATATGTGTGTTTATGGGGAGGTGTGTGCAAGGGCAGTGTATGTGTATATGTGTGTTTAAGGGCAGGCGTGTGCAAAGGCAGTGTGTATGGGCAGTCATGTGTAAGGGCAGTGTATGTGTATATGTGTGTTTATGGGCAGTCATATGTAAGGGCAGTGTATGTGCATATATGTGTCTATGGGCAGGTGTGTGCAAGGGCAGTGTATGTGTATATGTCTGTTTAAAGGCAGGTGTGTGTAAAGGGAGTGTGTATGGGCAGTCATGTGCAAGGGCAGTGTATGTGTATATGTCTGTTTAAGGGCAGGTGTGTGTAAAGGCAGTGTGTATGGGCAGTCATGTGTAAGGGCAGTGTATGTGTATATGTGTGTTTATTGGCAGTCATGTGTAAGGGCAGTGTATGTGTATATGTGTGTTTATGGGCAGGTGTGTGTAAAGGCAGCATGTATGAGCAGCTGTGTGTAAAGGCAGTGTATATGGGCAGTGGTGTGTAAGGGCAGTGTGTGTGTGTGTGTTTCTAAGCTTGTCTGTGTGTATGGGCAGGTGTATGTAAGAGCAGTGTAGCTATCTGTGTGTTTGTAAGCTGGTGTGTGTATGTGTATATGTGTGTTTATGGGCAGGTGTGTGTGTAAAGGCAGTGTATGTGTATGTGTGTGTTTATGGGCAGGTGTCTGTAAAGGCAGTGTATGTGTACAGTATCTCACAAAAAGTGAGTACACCCCTCACATTTTTGTAAATATTTTATTATATCTTTTCATGTGACAACACTGAAGAAATGGCACTCTGCTACAATGTAAAGTAGTGAGTGTACAGCCTGTATAACAGTGTAAATTTGCTGTCCCCTCAAAATAACTTGATACACAGCCATTAATGTCTAAACCTTGGCAACAAAAGTGAGTACACCCCAAAGTGAAAATGTCCAAATAGGGCCCAAAGTGTCAATATTCTGTGTGGCCACCATTATTTTCCAGCACTGCCTTAACCTTCTTGGGCATGGAGTTCACGGCTCTGCGGCTGTGGACTACTCTTCTAAAGTGTCCCTCTTTCACATTTTGAAATGTTGGGAGGTATGTATTATATGATCGTAAGGCTTCTATGGTGTGACTTCTCTTTCTACATCTCCATTCTTATAAAAGTAACATCTTCATTTGGTATCCAGTACCACCTCTGTTCTGACAACAAGCTTATCTGTCTTTCAAATCACTTCACTACCTGTTCTGCTAGAAGTGCATTATTTATGGCATCCCACTACCCAAAGGGCAGGTTTAAAAGTCATAAAATCATTAAAATAAATCATTAGGCATACATAAAGGGTTACCTCTAGATATTCAGGTGAAGTAGAAGCAAAATGTTTCCAGTCTTCCAGTGAATAATGCTTGTGAATTGTAGTAAACATTGTATGCTAAAAGAATAAACAAATCAACAGAGCATTAGTTGTTTGGTTTAATATGAATTAAATGTTTGTTAGCAGCAATTGTACTCAAGCAGATCCACTAAAGAGACTTCTGAGGTCTGGAAAGCTTATGCAACTTTGCATCTTTTTCTGTGGTGACCTACTAATAGGTTTCAACTAAATACTTTCTTTAGTATTTAAAAACAAATAGTGAAAAACACACCTTCCTTGGACCCTTCTCCTTGCCCGTGACTGGCAGCCTGCTTCAAAGGCTTCTGTACCAATGAAAATAGCTGGGAATTAGTGGGCTCCGGGGTGTGGCCAGGACTGCCCATGGATGTCAGTGGGCATTCCCGCGGAGGTCAGTGGGCAGTCCTGCTGAATTCAGTGGTCGTTCCTGTCAACGTCAGTGGCCATTCCTGCTGACATCACAGGAAACACGCCCATTTAAAGGAGAAATGGGCGGGGTGGGCGTGTCAGGACCCTACTCCTGCGAGTAGGAGGATTTGGGTGTTGACCCAGAGAACCGGAGAAGCAGTGCTTCTCCTGGAGTTCTCCAGGCAAAACCCAGAGAGTTCCCAGGTATGCCAATAAAGGGACCAATTTTCTACCAGTAACGTTTAACCATACAAAATACATGTCATTGTGGGAATTGTCTGTCATGCTGGGAAGGACCTGGGCAGGCAAAGGTCTAGTGGGCTATGACTGGACTTTAGAGCTGTGTGTATAGGAAGGAGAAAAATGGACATGAGGGAAAGAGGGAAACCCTTTCACTATTGGATTTCTGTGTAAAAACAAGCCTTGCCTGGTGGATGTAAGTTTGTGTTTGTTTGACAATCCTTCCTAATTGTTATATATAGTTGTGCAATATTTTAAACTCAGACAAGGACACTATCAGTAATCTGGGGGGTCAGTAAAGATCCATGTGCTTGGGCCCCCTCATCAGAATTGCAACCCCTTTCCATGTTCTGTGTGACGCCTATTTCCATTTTCTTGGGCCCCTTGTTATTCCAGCCTCTCATCTGTGTTCATACCCTTCTGCCTTTCCTTGCCACCAGTGTCTGTACCCATTTGCCCCTTCTCTCGGCCATGCATATTCCCCCCCCCCCCAGTGCCTGTCTCCCTGTTCCAAAACCTCCCTGTTTCCATCACCAGTAAGCATGATGGTTCCTTTAATGCCAGGCAGAGGACTGATGTACGGTAATGAGTGGATAACATACAGGACATAACTTGAATGTCTGCACTGCCTTACTGGTTCCTGCTGAAATGCTCACCTTGTACAGGACTTTGGCCATCTCAAAAGTACCAACAGTGTCCATATTTGCAGCAATTATGGGTATTCCAGTGTAGGTTTGTTTGGAGTTCCTGAATGTGAAGGTGCGAACAAGATCAACCTGTGTACACAGTGAAGAAAACTATAACTAGAAAACAAAATTTAGTTTTACACCATACTAATAGCAATGCAACCACCAAAACAAATAGAACGTGAGAACGGAAAGTCAAGGTGGATGATCCAATGTTACACATATAAAGTACGGTAGGTTTGTTTAGCATACTGAACTATAAAATATGGAATTTGGGACATCATAAAACTGCTTTAACCCTTTCATTCCTCTAGATTGTAAGCTTGTTTGAGCAGGACCCTCCTCACCTGTTGTCTCTGTAAGTCTAATTGTTATGTTACATACTACTTGTTTTGTCCTGTCCACCCATTATACATCGCTATGGAATTTGATGGCGCTATATAAAACAATAAATAATAATAATAATACCCAGGTATGTGATAAGTGGGTGGGAATATTGATCCCAGGGGCCAACCACATATCTCATACATGGTATGACTCTAGGACAGGGGCGTCCAACATGCGGCCCGCGGGCCAAATGCGGCCCGCGAGACCTCGAGGTGCGGCCCGCGTAAGATCGGCAGCCAGGGCAACCGATCTTACGCGAGCCGCACCTCAAGACCTGCTACTTACTTGTGGGAGGGTCTTCTGGGCTGCACATAGGAAGCGGAGTTCACGTGACATCCTACTTCCTCTGTGCTTTAGCAGAGAAGGCAGAGGGAGGCCGCGCCCCCTGCTGAAGTCTGTGAGCGGCATCGAGGAGCTGCAGTGCAGGTAAGGGGGTGGGGAGGGTGTTTGAATGAGTGTGTGTGATTGAGGGAATGAATCTGTGAATGAATGATTATGAGTGTGTGTGTGTGTGTGTGATGTGTGTGTGATAGCATGGATGTGTAAGTGCTGGAACCTAGGCATGATGGGACTGTGATTGCTGTTAGCAATCACAATCCTATCATGCCAAGTCAGCCAGTACATGCTGAAACCTGGCCAGCTGCCCCCCTTGTGTAGTGATACTGCCAGCAGTATGGGGTCTGCACATCACTTACAGCCACCCTGTACCAGCGTGTACTGGCTGACTTGGCATGATAGGAGTGTGATTGCTAACAGCAATCACAGTCCCATAATGCCTAGGTTCCAGCATTTACTGGATGGATGTGTAAGTGCTGGAACCTAGGCATGATGGGACTGTGATTGCTGTTAGCAATCACACTCCTATCATGCCAAGTCAGCCAGTACATGCTGAAACCTGGCTAGCTGCCCCCTTGTGTATTGATGCTGCCAGCAGTATGGGGTCTGCACATCACTTACAGCCACCCTGTACCAGCGTGTATTGGCTGACTTGGCATGATAGGAGTGTGATTGCTAACAGCAATCACAGTCCCATCATGCCTAGGTTCCAGGATTTACTGGATGGATGTGTAAGTGCTGGAACCTAGGCATGATGGGACTGTGATTGCTGTTAGCAATCACACTCCTATCATGCCAAGTCAGCCAGTACATGCTGAAACCTAGCTAGCTGCCCCCCTTGTGTAGTGATGCTGCCAGCAGTATGGGGTCTGCACATCACTTACAGCCACCCTGTACCAGCATGTACTGGATGACTTGGCATGATAGGAGTGTGATTGCTAACAGCAATCACAGCGAGCACAGTCCCATCATGCCTAGGTACCAGCATTTACTGGTTGCCTGGGTATGATAGGAGTGTGATTGCTGTTAGCAATCACACTCGTATCATGCCAAGTCATATTGCTAATTTTGTCCAATTGTGTGTTACCTACTTTTATTAAACATGTGAGTTTTTATTATTATTTTTAAAGGTGGGGGTCATTTTCGGTTTTGGCTAAGTGAACCCTGAATGTTTTGGTCCAGAATTTTAATTTTAGTTCATCCCTAGAATAAATCTAGGGAATCCTGAATTTGTAGTCGCAAAACTTTCAAGGCCCAGAAATCAGTGAGAGGAAGAGTAAAGGTTTTGTGTCATTTTACTTTATTTTAATCTGCATATTTTATTAAAGGCCATATTTTTTGTCACAGTGAAAAATGAGTGCGGCCCGCGCACGTATACAATTCTGATGAAGTGGCCCACTGCAGAAAAAACTTGGACACCCCTGCTCTAGGATATCCCTACCGAGATTGCAAAGGAACCATGTCTGTACTGCTAACCGGCAGCCATCTCACCCCTACCAACTTATGTTATAAAGAAAGCTGCAAACAATGTAGATTAGTCATAGACTGATCTGCAGCTTCTCCAACCAAAAAATCCAAACAACATTAATATTTGATTCTTTAACATGATTATGGAATTTAACCCCTTCTTAAAATGCCTTTTTTTATTATGTACTGTCACCAACAATGGGCTGCATGTCCAATCTAAAAAGAGGTGGGTGATTTTAAGAAAATTAATTTGTTTTCCATTACTTGTACTATTTGTTTTGGAATTCATGGGGAAATAATAGGGGGAAATTCTGTTCTGTTTTTTTAACCGGTATTTACTGTTTTTACTATTTCAAATAATTCAGTGTATAGAGGCTTTCAAAAATAAATGTAACTACTGCTGTCATGCTAATTCCCCCACACTATTGCAGCTCCCTGGGGGGGAAAAATGCAGGGATTAATTGAATGGAGAAAGATGGGCATGTGCGCTCTTTCCCTGTGGTTACATTGGAACAAAATTGCCAAAGAATATTGCTCTGCTGCAGGAATTAACATGATGTACACCCATCCCTCCAATGTGTTCATACTGGGAGCAGGTGATGCCTGCAATGCAGGGATGTTCTGCTGCACGCGGTCTTGCATTTGCGCCTGCTTGCATCCATCTTTCTTGTTAATAATATCAATTAGGGACATTAAATGTGATACCCCAGATCACCTTAGTGCAGTATAAATGAATACTTAATGGCAAAGCCATTGATGGGAATGATACAGCAATTTCCCAGAAAGCCACTCTCCTTTATAGTAACACCCACACTTGGCTGTGTGTATTGTAGAACCCTGCCTTCAGTCTAAGTTATTGCAGCTGCAGCAAGAATCCCTTGAAGGTGACGTGTTGTATGGCTGCATAATGTCAGCATTAAATCACATTATACTGTGTATTTTATAAACCATAAGCAGTAGCAGACAACACTACTTGTATGTACACAAAAAAGATAATACATTCAAGACACCATAATTTAATTGTTAGTTTAAAAAAAGTTTTGTTTATTGTGAAAAACCGATATTGTTGCAGTCTGTAACTCCTCTGCAAACTTAATGGGTTAATCGAATATAAACTAGGGCGTAGATGATTGTTTAACCAAGGAGAGTACAGTGAATATACACCGACTTCACTTTGTGTTACCTGGTGTACCAACGCATTTGTTTTGTTTGAAGTAGTTGCCATCGAATCTCCCACAGGCTCTTTCCTGACTAATCCACCTATAACCAGAACTGTAAGTTCACATTTCTGTTCTTATTTGTCCTCCTTCAGGTTTCAAGGTGAAACAAGGTGAAACTAGTAACATTCAACTCCCCTTTATGTCGTCGACTAATAATCTAGAATATGCAGAATAATTGGACATTTCCATCTCAGCCACAGCTAAACAAACTCTAACTAAATGGTATTTTAGTGCTGTCAGGCTTTGATAAAAATGTATTATTGTACTAACAGTTAAAGCGCCCATTCTTCATACTTTTTCAACTGCCTGGAATAGATAAAGTTACTAAAGATATAATGTTAGAATGCTGACAATCTATAACAGAATTTTAAATGACTCTACTATGTATTTCCAGTACAAGTAAGATTCGAAAGATCAATATACATGATGTATTGTGAGCAATACAATCATCAGGATAAGAAGCATGATAAATCAAATCAGAAGATGAAATATCCACACGAAAAAAAAAAAACTGCACTTACCTCTGATCTGCTTTTGAGGCTGCTCCTCTTGGGCCTTAAAAGGACATCTTTAAAGTCTAGTTTTAGGTCTGCGTCTACCCTACGCATCCTTGCGAAATGTTTAGGTTCCTTGTTTCTGTTACAGGGTGCTTATCTTTGCTGTTTTCACCAGGTCTATGTAGAGGATCCAAGACTGCAACAAGCAAAGCCTGTGTATTCTTCAGAGAGGGTATTTATAGTGCTGAAAGGGCCAGGAATGAATGCACAATCCCCATATCTTTATTAGGCAAGCTCTGTTTTTAGAAAGTGCTTTTGTGCAGCATAGTGACAGAGCACTAGAGTCCCCTCTGGCTCCTGTTCTGGAGGCTGGCAGGCAGTGTGTGTGTTCATAACAGACTCAAATGCTTTCCATAGCAGTGCGACGTAATCTAGGCAGTGCACTGCATAAAGATAATTAATGTGCTTTGTATTTTCTTTGCTAGGCTGCTGTATATAAGATTTCTGAAAGCGCAGTCCCAAGATTTGGTGCCTGTCTCAGCAGAACCGGTGTATGTGTTCAAGGTCTGCGAACCATTCATCAAAGCGACTTGGTATATCATGGAAAGAAAACCATATCACTTGATTGTGGGATACTTACTGTTAGCCTGGGTGGAAACACCCTTACTGCATGTTATCATATAGTGCCTGTTCGCTATTGATGTGTGTGCATTTGCTTGTGGTTAATAAAATTAATGCGGAGTCAATGTATAATTATTTTACTATTTTATATTAAAAGAAACAGCATATTTAACAGAAAGCTAATTAAATATATAAACATTGATGAATGCAGAAGGAGTAGAGAACCTTAACTCTGAGAGCTTACAGATTAGCCGAGACAAAAAATTTGTAATTGTTAATTTTAAAAATCTATTTTAATTAAGCAATGAGTGAGCTATTTCTTAATTTCCACACTAAACCATTATGTTTTTGTAGTCTGGTTAGGCTTTAACTTTGCTATATATCTTTGTGTATCATTAATATTTCTTTATTAGGACTGTACAACTGTACCCTTTCAAAGGCCACATTAACTACTACTCTGTTGCTGCTGGATCCCTAGGGATGATTAAATGCACAGCCCTCAACATATAAAAGCCAGAACAATTCCTTGAAGTAACTCACTGTAGAACTAAAACAGCCCTAATGTTGATCTCTGGGTAGATTCAAATGCATGTGGTTTTGCTTATTGATATATTAAGAATAGGGGTATTTTTTTCAGGGCTAGTTTGTATTTCTAGTTCTGTGTTACCTGTGTTCTTTCTATATCCAAAAATGTGTTAATGCACACCAATAACTATCACTACCCTACAGAATAGAGTAGAATAGATGAGGAAGGAATGACATTTGCCCTTCCTCCTTAGAAGCAAAAATGTAGACCGATAGCTTCATTTTAATTTAGAGTAAATATTTGGTCATTCAGTGTAGGCATGTCATGTTGTTTTAGATATAAACATAAGTAGGGGCAGGCACCAACATTGCACATGGCAGTCATTTCCTGAGGTCTGTGGTACATTAAGTTGTCTGTTGATTTCAAGTACTTTGGCTTTGGAATATTTTACTTTTGCAAATAATTTTCCTTTGAGTCATAATTTAAAAGACAGACACCAACAATGGTCAACTAAAAAAAAAAATCCACCCCATACTTGTTACAGGCGCTGCTGGGTTGTCTCCCACATGTTGATGCACCTCCAGCATTTCCCATTTGCTCTAGTGAAATAGTCCATTCTCAATGTCCTCACTCCTGGTTGCCCATATCCAGCCTCATTACTACTATTTCATCAACACGTAGCCCAGTATTGCATACCTCCCAACATTTCAAAAGGGACACTTTTTTTTTTTAAATCTCGTGGAACTCACCAATACAAGTAATTGCACTTTAAAATGTTGCGCTGGCATCGCCACTTAAAACACGCTTCATTTTTGTCAGCACAGTCATGCATATTAAAAATAACCAACACATTGAACCGAATTCTCATAAGGCTCAGCCAGACATACTACTTCCATGATGCTGGGTGAGCTTCATGGGAAGTGCAGCAACAGTAAAGCTGCAGATGCTAGCTGTAAAGTAAAACTCCTATGATTCTCAGCCAGCCAGGTGTCTACCATAATGCTGGCTGAGCATCATTGGAAGAATAGTCCACAGCAGCAGATATTTTTTATTTTATTAAAAAAGGCTAATGTTAGCCTCCCTCCCAGGACCCCTACACACTGCCTTTACACACACCTGCCCATAAACACACACATATACTCAAACTCCGCCTTTACGCACACATATACATAGACATGTATACTGCCCTTACATGCACACATATACACATACACCGACCTTACACACACACACACATACATGTATACTGCCCTTACACACACACACACACATATACACTGCCCTTACACACACATATATATATACTGCCCTTACACACACACACACACACACATACATGTACACTGCCCTTACACACACATATACACTGCCCTTACACACATATACATGTACATTGCCCTTACATACCAGCTACCAAATAACTATACTGCTCTTACACACATACAGAAGCTTACAAACACATACATACACACTGGCCTTACAACGCTTTCTCCCCATCTCTTACATCCAGCCTCCATCCTGTATCCTGCATCCTGTGGTGGGAGTGCGAGGTCTGTCACTTCAGACATCACTTTACTCCCCCTCATCACTACGCGCCGGCTATTGCTGCAGATCCCCGCGCTCTGCATTATTATTTTCGGCAGTAAAGCGAGGTCTGAAGTGACAGACCTCACGCTCCCTAATGTTGAGCCGACCAGAGTAGATTGTGATCTTCCAACTAGTCTGCAGCTGATGATGGGGTGGCTGTGCGCCCCCCGCAGCTGCACCTGAGGTGAGTGCACATCTCGCCTCACCCAGGGCCGGACTGAGAATGAAAAACAGCACTGGAAACATTTAAAGATGTGGGACGAAGCCCTGAGGTACGGCCATTGGGCGGCGCGCGGTGCGTGCACGCCAGCCCCTTTAATTTCATTAGGCGCTGACGGCCGGAGGAGGCTTTCAATCCCGCTCGCAGCAGCTCAGCGGCTGTTTTGAATGTTGGCCTGGTTGGCCCGGTGGGCCAGGCCGACCCTGGCCTCTCCCTTCTCTGCCCCTGCAAAGCGGGACAGAGGAAGGGATAGGCGGAACAGAGACTGTGCCCCTGTGCAGAAAGCAAGAGCCATAAATACATGGTTTGACAAGTTTGGTGTGGAGGAACTCGAGTGGCCTGCACAGAGCACTGGCCGTAACCCTACTGAACACCTCTGGAATTGATTGAAATGCCAACTGCCAAAATGCTGTTTTGGCTGAATGGGCACAAATTCCTACAAACACACTCCAAAATCTTGTAGAAAGCCTTTCAAGAAGAGTGGAGGCAGTTATAGATAAAGGGAGGGGGGCAACTGCCAATAGTTTTAGAATGGGATGCCAAACAAGCTCCTATAGATGTGATGGTCAGGTGTTCATATAGTCTATGACTTGCTTTTGATGGAAATGTGATATAACTTTAGGAAAAAAGATCTAGGGGTAGAGAGTTTTTCTTCTAAAATCTTAGAAAATTACCAATAGATAAGAGTCTGAGGTTTGCTGACTGTCCTAACCACAGTAATTGATGTTAGAATCAGAGGTCTCACAGGTGCCTGAGGTAACTCACTTTTTGGAGGAGGGTTATAACAACTTTTTGGAAAGGCCTGACCAAACTGGAATGTCCCCTTCAGAAGACACAATATCAATTTCAGACTTTGTGGATCTGGGTGAACCACAGTCAGCAGCCCTGGACACACGTGCAGAGAAAAGGGTGGGACCTAAGCCATCATTACGAGTATAGAATGCTATATGCATATAAGTCATCTGGGATTTTGTTATAGGCACATAAAGTCTACAGTGGCATTTGGCAACCCTAAGAACTGCTGTCAAATTCTTGAGACAAAGCTTGGCCCAGTAAAAGGTGCATAATGCATGTATGTAGACTTCTGCTGCTTCCTTGCTTGTTTATGTAGGCCACCACTGCCTACAGGCTGCCAAGTGTACAAATGAGGCTCTGAGATATAACTATTTTTTCTGTTCTCCACTTCCCTGTTGTCTGGACTTATCCTTATTTGTTTCCCTCAGAACCTCTTGTGCCAAAACGTCAGTGCTCTCTAAACTGCCAGGAGTTCCCTATAGTTTGATGAAAGTGCTCTCTCATCCATCTTCCTTGTGCATGTGTTTTCCAATAAGGACGGGTTCACTAGAGGGCTCCATGACAGAACTGTTTAGATGTCCTTGTCCTTTATCCACCATCTC
The DNA here is from genome assembly GCA_023333645.1 of Sceloporus occidentalis. Classification (NCBI taxonomy): domain Eukaryota; kingdom Metazoa; phylum Chordata; class Lepidosauria; order Squamata; family Phrynosomatidae; genus Sceloporus; species Sceloporus occidentalis. The sequence continues at coordinate 70,933 of JALMGF010000044.1, read as the reverse complement.
CGTGATAATGTTATGAAAGCACACCATGGATTTCTAAGAATTCAGGTTCTCTGCTCTAGGTTCTTAAGAGAAAAGATTGATTAGGCCAGGTATGTGTCAGAGCCCACAGTACCTGGTAGAAATTATCTTCCCTAGAGGCCTATAGCAAAGACGCCTTCTTTTTTAAATGAAAAAAAACACAGCACCCCTCAATGCCTGCTGTAGAAACATATTTTCTAGAGGTAAAGAGAAGTCCCTGCCTCTGACAAGGCTCCATGGAGAACTTCTCTATGTTGATCCTATATGCCCAGTGTCGAGGAGATATGCATTTCCAGAATATTGGCTGAAGAGGCCACCAGCATCCAATTGTCCGGGTAAGGAATAACTGTAACTCTAAGAAATCCTAGGCAGGTCGTCACCACCACTTTCCTGAAGACTTGGGGTGCTGAGAGAAGTGCCAGAATATGCTCTCTTATTTCCAGTAGACACTACAATTCTGATCCAAAGAGTTTGTTGACCATAACTGGCATACCACACCATAGCTTCCAATACCTTATGAAATGCCCTTCTTGTCCATAGAAAGAGAAATGAACTGCATCTTCACCTGGAATAATTGTTCACTTTGTTGCATTTGCCATAGCCAGATCAACTCTTGTGACAATTCAAGAATCTGTGTCCTCTTTCTTGAATGGAAAGTCTCTCTTAGAAGTAAATAGACTTCTCGCGGGATACTTCGATTCCTCATTCTTAATATTGGCCAGCGTCTCATGGGAAGATCTTAGTCTCTCTAGCTATGGAATGGATCTCCAGACTTACCTCTGATTTGGGGCTCAGAAATCTTGATTCTTCCAAAACCTAAACTTCTTCTTTAGAAAAAAAAATTCTGACAAGATTTATACTCATACTTGAACCGCTGATAATACTGCCAGAGCTTCTCCAACGCCTCTGGCCTGGAAGGTGAACTCCTCGCTGTTTCTCCCACAAACAGGGAAGGAGCAGTGTTTTTGATTTGTACTTGCTTTTATACCTATTTTTCACACTAGGTGGCAGCAGTATCCTAATTAAAAATATGCCTCGGTAACACAGATTTAAAGTCTGTGTGTTTTAGTTGTTATGGCTGTTCAGAGGCCTAATCACATCTGAAACAATGTTTTATTTTTTCACACTCAGTGGATCTTCATGATATTGATCAAAACTACCATAGCATTTATTCTTAAAAGAGTAACATCCTTTTTATACAGTACCAAATATTTTAAAACACCAGTTGTTGAGTTTTGAATTGCGGTTTGAGAAAGGTTTATGAGGCTCATACAAGCAAAGTAAATAGATTATGTCTTTTGTATCATATTCCCTTTCCTCTGTCATCTTCTACTGTAGCCAAAACTGTGGTACTGGACAGCTTGCTTGTATACAATTTAAATGAATAGGAGTTCCGCTTACATGCAGTGGAGTCAATGGAAATAGACTCAACTGTGCATTAAGCATAAATTCTATTTGGAGAAGTTCTCCCTCAATAAAAATAAAAAAAAAACCTGTTTACTGTGATTTACAATTTATTTTTTAACAGTCTTTCTCTACTAAACTTTTTGGTTTATTTTACTCTATAGTTACGTAGTTACATTTTTTAAAATCCACCTTTTAATTATGTTCTACATTGTATGTTGGGCTTCTTTGCTTGCATGCAATTTATTTTTATTTTATTTTTTAAGAGAAGGGCTGGCCCCTTGCTACAGATTTCTTTGGTCATCTAAAGTGGAGGCCAGGTATAAATCACAGACTCCTTGTTCCAATTGTTACAAACTTGAGAAACCCATTCAGGATAATGAATGGTCACAGCTTTAATAGTTTATTTTGCATTGTAGACCTTCTGAGGCATGAACAAAGAATGTGGTTACGTATATTGGTAAAGGATGGTTGCTGCTGCTGCTGCTGCTGCTGCTGCTGCTACATGGAAGGTAGTTAATTAAATGAATAAACCAAGCATAGTAAAAAACAGAGACACAATCAAATACCTTTATTTATGAATAGATGTGTGTTGATATCCCGTAGACATTTGCATTGCAAGCAAAATGGATTAGGATAACATTTTTGTTTCAGTTTTGCCAAGTTCGTTTTGTCTTTCAATGAATTTTGTTTCATGGCCGTTCAGCTTGGACGAAATTTGTGGGCCTCTTTTTATTTGGAATGACATTTGGGGGCATTCCCAAAAGAGGCGATCCAGGACAGTCAAAGAGTAGCAGCAGCAGTAATAGGACTCTGAGCCTGGGTGGGCAGGAATGTGCAGCCCCAATATAATATATCAAATGTATTATATGGTCACTAATATTTATCAGAAGAATAATAAATATGATAGATAAATGTAACTTGCCCACAAATTACAGGTTTGGCTAGTACTCTAGTTGATTAAGACAGTTGCCCATCTAACCAAGAATAGGGGGAAATGTCTGCTGCAGTCCCTGTAATACACTACGGTAGTCACTACAGCTTCTCCAATCCACCCCGCAGCAGTACATTTTCTGCACTACAATAAACTATTCATTAACTTGCAGTATGAGCATTAATCTCAGTCTCTACTAAACTGTCTCTGTCTCACACTTAAACTGCTGCTACTGACAAGTAAAAATGGCATCAGCAGACATATCTAATGCTTGTCCCATCCCCTTGTAAATGCTGATTGGCTAGAGTGAAAAAAGTAAGGAAAAACTCCCACCGGTTGTTGGACCCATCAATCACAGCTATTACCATTAATGAGACCACCCCCATTTTTTGGCTACGTCTATCAGTCATTGGTATGTACCCTCCCACACACAGTCCCTCGCACTTTACCTCATGAAGGAGCGCCAAAACGGCTTGTAAAGCTGGCTACACATGGCAATGAATTAACTAATCCAAACAAATCATCTTCACTTTTGCAATTCATTTTCCTAAGTTTCGTCGGCGCTTGCCCTCGTTTTTGTTGATTCGCCCCAAATTTCTTTACAAAAACAAATGCACAAGTCTCATATCCAATATACATTCCATAAACATTCAAAAGATTATCTCAAGAGTATAAGCCGTGGCAAATTTTTTCTTTGTAAGGCAGACCTTTTTAAATTATTAAGCTTTTAGAGGCACTTGAGCACAGCTTTGGTTATTTCTTTGGCATAAAAAGGCAAAGTATCTTTGCTAAATTATTTCCAGCAGGAGAAACACCTTCTTGGCCTTAAACTGCCTAATCTTTGGGTTACTATACAGTGAGGCTGGACCTATTCCCTATCAATGGCAAACTGAATCATATGTGATTCACAAATCTTCTGCTTGATGGGCATTTCTCGGTACACTGCACTAGCACATATACAATAAACGGTTTGAGGAAATGCCTTAGTATACCCCGCAGTACAGGCATGGAAATGACTTTTCCCATATACAAGAGTGTTACAAAGGGTGTTGATCAATGGATTACATGAATACCCTCCCTTGCAACCAGAGGTTGCAAAAGTTAAGGGTAAAACATAGAAGGCTCCCTCCTCATCAGTACAGGTATTAGAGATACTCCAACTCCTTGCATTTTGGTGAAGATGGAGGATTAACACCATTGGTTATGACAAGCCCTGTCTTTGACATTGTTATAGACCTGTTCTACCCATTTTACCAAATGGATTGGCTGGAGTTGACATTAAATAACCTTTAATTAAGCCAGGACAAAGGCTTTCTTAATAAATAAAAAAATACTAGAGGATGGATGAAAATATATCACACATTCAAATATACTGCTAGGTATTCTCCTAATACACAACAGTTTTCCAATTCAATTACCATCAGTAATTATGACAGGGAGGACTGGGGTGACACAAAAAGTAACATTCAGGAGTTGGCTAGTTTCTATTACTTTCGGTATGTTTATTTTGAGGGGATGGGTCATGGGCAATGCTGATAGTTTCATACGGACTACAGCCTAGTTAATAAATCTACTTTACATGAACGTGGGGATGTTAACCATGCGTCTCCCTACTTCTTAATTGGACCATGAAAATGTTGTTATATTTACCCATGCTTATTCATGTTAAATGGAAAAAAATAATAAAAAAAAGATGGATAGAATAAAATCACCTGCTTACCTGTTCTGCTTTAAAAAAAAAGAAAAAAAAATGTAAAAATGTACAACTTACATTCACTTGGCATAATCACACGCTAATATGTCAGAAGATTTTCTTGTTACATCACAACTGGTTCGCCTTTTTAACAATGACTCAGAATCATCAAATGAAAGATAAAACGCAAAACAAGAAAGCAATACATAATATAACGTGTGATTTGCACTGGAAGGAAATAGCCCTAGAAGCTGATTAGGTTCCCACAACAGTTCTGTAATGACATGTCTTAACAACCATTTAATTGTGGCTGCTGTTTTAAAGAGCAATTCTGGCATTAACTTGTAAAAGTGCTCTTAAAAAGATCAGGCAGTTAAAAGTTCCTTAGTCGACAAATTTGTGTTGGTTTCTATAGCGATAAGAGCATGTGTAAACCTTTTCACCAAGTGCTATTATAATTTATACAGCACCAACAATTTACGCAGTGCTTCTTACAGTACATACAGGGTATTCCAAAACTAGAATTGGTAGACTAAGACAAACCGATACATTAACGAGGAACAGTAGGTTTACAATCTAGGAGGAACTTTATAAGTAACCCCTGCTGAGTCTTCCAAGTTATTTGTACATTCCTGGTTTCCTTTTATACCAAAAACTTTTAAAGTCCACCAAGGATATCTCATTCAAAACTCACTTCAAATAAAACAGCATTTTAAGTATACCTGTAAATCTGTAAACTGAATTCAGGGAAAAACAAAACAAAAACAATGAGTTTGTAGCATGTTCCATCACCTTATCAGACATGCCACTCGTACACAAGGCTGGTGCAAGGATTTTTGTCACTCTAGGCAAAACCTCATTATGCCACCCCTTGTATACCACCCATCATACACATTACCCTTCCCCCCTCTGCATTGACAGCACCTACAATGCAGACGTAGATCACAGGTTCAAACACCCCAAAGTCAGCACTTGCACCCAGATATCTTTCTCCCCATCACTCGTCTTGCCGAGGTCCTGTGGTGGGACAGCGAGGTCTCAGTCTCATTGTTCCGTGGTGGTGTGCTGATCCACAGGGTGGGAGGGACATTCACACACCCACCCACCCACATTATAACATACCAAAACAACATTAAAAATAGTAGATCCTTAGTGTTGAAAGAATTCACTTTAAATGTAAAAACCTAACTTTCCAATGAATGGATTATGTTAATTTGTTACAAATCCCCAAATTGGCCCTTTTAATCTCCACTCTACTCCCCCCCCCGAAATATAAGTGGCAAAAGTGTGGTGCTAATCAAACGTTTTTGTTTTTTTTTAAATGCACAAAATTGATGGATGAAACTAGCCCAGATAAAGTTGTAATTGCGTATCTGAAAGTACATTTGGATTGAATTTAATTCTTCCTATAGTTTAGATATGTTTTTGTGAATTTTATTATACGATACAAAGAGCTAATGAAAGTCAGTAAGAGGTTTTTTTTTTTAAAAGAAATAAAAATTAAAATAAAACCATTCCATATGCTACACAATTTCCAAAATGATCTGTGATGTAAGCAAAATCAGAACACACTGCCACTGTTTTCAGAAACTCTTTATTACACTAAATATAAAAAGGACAGAAATTGTCTACCACACAGAACATCAGAGTTCTTTCCTGCATAATGTGGAAGCAAAATCCTCTCTCGTAAAGTGAAAAAATAAATACCTCTTCGAATCTGAGGATGTCCCTGTGCGGTATAAAAAGTAGAGCAATTTTCTAATTAGTTTTGACAAATGTCTGTGCAAAGAAACAAAATGCATAAAGAACACATTACTGCTACATTAAGGCAATAAGATAGATACTTTAAGAACATTTTTTCAATAAAGTGACCGTGTAGTATTTTCCCCAGCTTTTGATTTAGCTGGTATTGCACCCAAAATGGCCTGCTAGGGAGTTTTCACCATGTGGCTAACTCAGATCTTTGGATCACAATGTTACCCGGGTCTGCAAGCTGAAGAGAAAACCCGTCTAACAGGCCATAATGCCCATGGAAGGGAATGGGGGAAGAGGGAAGGACAATAAAAACAAAAATACATACTAAAAACGCTTCTTGTGAATACTAGGAATCTCTCCATGTGCCTGTATGTATTCACCATTTGAAAGGAAATACTGAATATTCACATACCAGTCATTAATTAAAATATTCCACTTGATGCCATTGGATCATGAACCACTGAAGTAGCCTGACTGCTGTATACTAAACCGGCTCCAGGCCAAGAGCCTATGAATGTAAGCAGTGGGCTACTGAATCAGTGGCACCATGTAGACCTTCTTTGACCTATGCCAGTTACTGATTCTCATCAGATAATACATCCACGCTTTAATGGGGCCATTTAAAATTAAAAAGATACACCAAGTCAACTACTCTAATTCTATTTAAAATTGCTACAATTTAAAATGATAAAATATTTTTTCTAGCCAACCTAAAAGAATATTTGATCCTAAAACAAAAATAGCAACAGCCCAATAGACCCCAAGGAGCGTGGGCACCTTAGTTTACAAGGCGACTTAATCTTTCAACATAAGTCTGAAAAAAAGTTTTGGCTTATTTTTGGCTCATTTTCTGGCCAGACCTAGGAAAGGCAGTAACCAGTTAATTATCTATAATACACATACGGAACATATTTACATTCCAAAGTTATGAACAGGCCTAACAGACAGTGCAAATGAATAAAAATGCCTGTGTATGTTTAAAGAAACATTCTTAACAAGAAGACATGAAAGAAAAGTCACACATTCAGTTCCATCGTGTCAGATGTTCTGCACTTCTACAGACACTGAAATCTTTAGTTGTAGCAAAGTCTATGGTTTTAGCACTTTGTGATGTAGGCAAGGTATGGCCCGACTGTGGCTGATCTGCTAAAACTCCCCTAATTTTCAGCCCGTCTTGGTTGATGATGAAAAATGTTTCAAGAATACACAATCTGGCTACTTCCGATGTGGTCTGTGTAAATGTATCAAAAAAAGAAGTTTCAGTTTTCTTTGTTTTGTTGCCAAATATGTTAATCTTCTGTGATCTTCTTAAATTACGGTTAGGTTCAGCAGACTTCTGTGTGTTGGAAGGTACACATGCTGTACATGCTCCACTGATGCTCTGCATACTGGACATATCTACGGGAGAAGAGGAGGCAAACTTTAATCATTATGCTTTAAGACAAGTATCTTATCCATCCTATGTATTATGCAGGACTAGATGGCTCTTCTCGCAGGAAAGGTTTAGGGTTGGCCCTTCACCGTGTTTAGTGAAGCCAAGGAATTGAAAAGCGCATGTTGCAAGATTTTGTAACTACTTCTCATCGTTTTAGAAACAAGGCATTTCCACCTAAGTCACTGCAGAGAAAGACAGGCATTACAACAGGCTGTTTTAATTATAATAAAATGAACCCCTTCTTTTTGGACATTAAATATCGTTTTGCATTTCTTGACACAAATCTTCCTGATTAAGCAGTTAAGCTGAAAGCTTGCAGATTCAAAACACACGAATGGGTTAAGCGAGCTAACCTACCTGTAGCTTGGAGGCACAACTTTTACAGCACACCATGTGTCCGCACGGGCAGAAGGCAGAATTGATTTCCTCTTCACAGCACACCACGCACAGCATGGCCTCCTTCAGCTTCCGTAGCTTCTCCTGCAGAGCCTTCGTTTGCTGACAGCTGAGACTCTCGCAGCTGCTGCAGTTCATGGTACTTTCTGAGGCCTTGAGAGGAGAGCTTGGCTCACTATGGTCAGCTCTTGGGGCCAGATCCACAATGCCAGCATTGTACAGGGCCCTCCTTGCATGGTCGTAAGCTTCCTTCGATGTCCTTTTGATGTCAAACACATATTTTTTACCAACATCGATATTATCATTTAGGAAAAGGGATGCCAAATGGCCTTTTAGGTCTCTGCTGTACTGCATCATTACCGCGCTGGTAACCGTGTCACACCTTTAAGGATGAGGGATTAAAAAAAAACATAAAACATGTTAATGTGTGTTTAGGAAATAACAACCATTACATCTATTTGTTTCTATGCTGCCTAACATTTTTATGAGGGCAGCATACTGACAAATTTAAGAGTTTTTATTAAATTAATCATATTTAAAGCAAAGTTAAAAAAAACAAAACAAAAAAAAACAAAAAAAAAACACAGGGTGTTCCACAGCAGCACTCCAGCTAGGGGTGGCTTAGAGCAAAACCTATAGATCTAGATATACACACACACACACAAGGTTCTAATCACGACATGAACAAACCAGATGGGTTAATACAAAACATACTAACCTATAAAATGCATGGGTTTCCGTAATGGCTCTGTAAAGCCCGCTGGCTGCTCTGGTGCTGACGACTTTAAACAGTAGGACTAAGCTATTTCCAGAATCCTTGGTGATTGTCAGGTACACATTCTTTCCCGATTGAGTAGCCATCTGAATAATAGGATAAGTAATCCTGAGGGGAAAAAAAATAAATAGATTATTGTGATGTCCTGTACTGGAATTGTAACCCAACATTTTAAATGGTTTGCAAGATATAGTTTATTTCCCAGCCAGAACAGAATTATATGCCTTACAGGATTTCATAAGCCACAAAAGGAAAAAAAAAAAAAAGTTTAATTCTCTCCTTAATAAAATACAGGGCTGTCTGTGGCAACGTGGGTTGGGCTGCTGTTGTGATGTGATATTTTGGGTGACTTTCCCTGCTTAGCCACTGTACTGACCCGATTCTGTATGTCAGAATTTATCTGGCTATGCGATTACGACTGAGCCATTATATTGTTTACTATAAGCAGCATGATAAGGAGTCAGTGTTTTTGTCTAGCAGATTGGGCTCAGATAAAAGAGCGAGAACACATTCAAATTGATAATATACAGCTGCCTGAAAACATTATGCAAAATAGATCTGTTTAAAGACAAAAAAAACTAAAAAAAAACAGCACATTTTTGAAAATGTGTTTTTAATCTGATGCTAAACTGGTGGGAGCTCCTCTATGAAATAGCTCATAAAATCACTGCTTTATTATTATTTATGGTTTTATATAACGCCATCATATTCTGGAGCGCTGTACTAAAATATTATACATACACACACGTACAACGTTATCAACGGTCATTAGGTAACATATACCTATTAATAGGAGTGTAATCCTCTTTACAGATGGAAACTCCTTCCGGTCCTATACCAATTGCAAGCTTCTGTCCCTCTGCATCACGCACAGAATGCCACTCTACTCCGTAGTTTTCCTGGGTGGACACAATCTGTAGAACCTGATACTCCCCCGAAGCTTGACTAAGTCCTTCCAAACTTTTATGCTTTTCAGTAATACTATAAAAACAAATATTTGCAGGTTACACGAGGGAAAAAATGTAAAATGCATGCCTACATTTGTTGACACCCTTGGCTGTTTCACAAATTAAAGAGAAAAAGTTAGCATAAACAGATGGATAGACCGGACACATGCTGCGTGTTGAAGAGGCTGATGCGGCCACACGCTTCATTGTTCCTTGCGTCTAGCAGGTGGCCTTAGATATGATTTATTGGCCACTGACCAGAAGGAACTCATTTTCCACTCCAGTCCGTTCCTGGTGACAAATACATAGGGTCCTTCTGACCTTATTTTAAGATTATTAGTGTAATAAAATTGCTGGGATGGATTAAGGGCTCATTGTAGTCATTTATAGCGGGTAGAACATGCTCCTTTCAATGATGAAGGGAAGATCTGTGCTCCACAGAACAGAAATTTATGATTTCATAACTCGGCAGAACAGGCCCAATAATTTAAGAGATTCTTCTCACGCTCCTCAACCCACAGTTACCGGATACAGTGCGCAGAGATTGAATTTCCTGCAAATTAAATGGCGGCAGCACCAAGAAACAGGTTTAACTAGGGGTGGCCAGGAGGTGTCAAGGGCACTATAATTTAACAGGTCAATGCATCTTTACAGTCTGGTTTGGGGGGGGGGGTTCCAACTGTGCACCCTAAACAACTGTTCTGCAACTACAGTTTAGGAAAACAAAGTTATACACATAGTGTGTGTTTGTGTGTGTGTCGTATACAGGGAATTAGCCAGACTGTTGGGTAGGCTGCAAAGAATGCATTATACACACTCTTCTAAATACTAAAATTATGTTGGGAAGCTCCGTGTCTGCAGCTCTATAATCTATTAATTTCCTTTATGTAATAGAATTAAGCAACTTTACGCCACAGAATATGCAATTAAATTTGGCTGAAAGGAAGTGAAACATTGGCAGTATGGATCATCTGGGCATGGCATATAAGCACTCCTGTTTAATTGGGACTCAGAGGAATATTAACAGTCTGTTAGATACAATTTTAGAAACCCTATAAAAAGCATATAGTTTTGTCAATGGATTATGTAACGGAGACCTGGACGGCTTGTTCCCTTCTTGGAGTACAGAGCTGTTGGTTTTCGTTCACCACACCTTTGTTTAGGGTGGCATGATTTACAGGATATTTATACGTATAATTGCCAGAAGCTTTTAAAATCAATGTCATAAAACAAAGGCAATAATATGCAACATAGTGACCATAAGTCTTATAGAACAGACTCCTTTTAAATGCAATATGCAACTTTATTGAAGCTCAGTGTAGCTTGGGACAAAACAGCCACACTCTAGTCATGGTTTTGTAATGCTTATAAAGTGCAGTGGAAAGAAAATACTTACATTAATCAAAAAATGGCTTACCTTTCCAATGTAGCTGGTCCAAGTTCTTTTGAGCAAATATCCTGGTATCTGTAACTGGCAGTGTTCGGATTATAATCACCACATTCTAGTTGGGCCAGCACAGCACTTAGTGCCACTGCCTGCTCAGGGGAACACTGCAGATGGCCGGCCAGGAGATCCTCCTTTATATGCAAGTAAAACATGTGTCTGGAAGAGACATTAAACTAATGAACTGCGGAACACTCAGAAATACACATTACAAATTAAAAAAAAAAAAAAAATGTATTTTTTTTTTACATTTATCTTTAAGAGTCCCCACCCCAACAATGCACGCACGCTAATGAAAATGGTGCAATAACACTCCTGAAAAATGACATGATTTCTAGTACATAATTTTCTAAAAATATTTAGGGCAGAAACCTAACCCTTCCCAGATGACTGGAAATCGCCTAGGTGTATTTTTTGTTTAAAGGCAATGATTACAGCTTATGTAACACAAAACACAGGAAGTGAAACAAACGCTAATCATGGCAGCCGAGAGTGTAGATTTTTTATGGAGGAAAAAAAAACAAAAAAAAAAAAAAACCACACACACTCCAGACAGAGCATTGCTTATTTTCAGAGAATTATATTCAGCAGCCCGTGGTTTATTCACTGCAAACTAGTGTACGTTACACATCGACCTGGAGAGAGGAAACCAAACTTTTCTGTGTCCATTACTGCTTTCCACGGGAGTTCAAGCAAGCAAGTCTGGACAATGCAAGTCCTGAAAGCAAACTGAAGAATTCTACAAATCACACATGGCTGCTTTTGAAATATGCAGAACTGGAGACTGAAGAAAATATTAACCCAGGGTGCTTTAAGTTTCATTTAACATCAGTAAAGATACAGCAATTCTGGATACGCTTCTTACAGATTTTGAAAAAGCGTGAAATGGTCACATTGTTGCCACATCTGCTACTTATGTCACCCCAAAAAATTCAATATCCTCTATTCTCAAATGTGTTTGGAAGAGATACAGTAGAGAGAGGAAAAAAAAATGTCTTCAGGCCTTACAAAAATACAAAATAGATTGTTGAGCTTGCAGCAGCTTTGCAGAAGGTAAAAACACACTACACGTTTAAGCTCAAAACCCTGCTCATTTGCACTTTTACATAAAATGACCCACTCTAGAAGTGGCGGCTGTTTCAAGAGATAAAGGTTTGAAGCCGCATGTATTCATCAGGCTGATAAAGTCTTTCTACATAGCTGGCTTTAGAGATGGAACATACAACAATGCTGTTTTATTAACGGAATAGTTGAACAGCTCAACAGAAAGCTGGAGAAGAGAGGTCCTCGTGATACAGAACTAGCGTTCATAAAGTTTGTAGATACTTCTCCATTTGTGGTACAGAACAGGCCAAACTGCCCATGGTGTGTAGTCCCCCGACACAGGTGCTGGAGACACAATGTTTAAGTGCTAAACGGTGGCTTTTCCAGATAATGAAAGCTGCAGTCTCCAATCAGGAAGCACATCCCAATTATTAATCCACTTTCTGCACATAAAAAGGTGGCCTTCAGGCTTCCACAAAACTGAAATTCTAAGTACATGTTTTTTATTCTTGAAATCATTTGGAAAATTATTTTTGCGCAGAAATAAGGCAAGGAGAGTTAACAGTTAACAGTTCTCCCGCCTCTGCATGTTAATTAAAATATGGCAAAGCAATTATAAATAGAAACACTAAACACAAAGCTTGTAGAGGGAACAGAAGACACAACAGAGGGAGGAGACGGAGGCTGTGCACCTGGTGCTCTGCAGTTACAGCCTTTCCTATGCGCACTGTGGTAACCTTTCCCCTACTTCACAAAGGGAAGGACTGAAGCTCAACAACAGTCCTATACATGTCACAAGCAGCTGCCGACAGGCAATGGCGACATTCTGTCTCCAGCTCCTACTATACGGAATTATTTAGGTTTGCAACATACAGAACCCGCACACATTTTCCTACACATGAAAAGGTGCAAAATATTCAAAGTTGTTTACTAGCCAAGAGGGCTAATAATCGTGTGTAGACTGAACAGCACATTTCATGAGTATGGGTACGTAAACATAGGTTTGTCTTATCTAGTTTAATTCTGTCCGGAAGTATGGATTTCAACACAATTAGCCAGCTCCGTGCACATTGTTTGTTCTAGTTTGAAGTGGTGAAAGCAATCTGTATTTCATAATACAATGCAATTATGATCAAGTTTGCATACCCTTGGAGAATTAGTAAGATAACATGCTGCATTCATCTTGCCATTAATTTTCACAAGATTCTCTGTGCCTTTACAACTCATCCCCCAAAACATCAGTGATCCACCACCATGCTTCACAGTGGGGATGGTAATCTTTTCACTATAGGCCTTGTTGGCCCCTCTTCAAACAGAGTGTTATGGTCACAACCAAGTGCTATGTTGGTCTTGTCACTCCACATTACAGAATGCCAGAAGCTGTGAGGCGTGTCAAGGTGTTATTGGGCATATCGTAATCAGGCTTTTTTGTGGCATTGGCACAGGAAAGGCTTCTTTCTGGCAACTCCACCATGCAGCTCATTTTTGTTCAAGTACTGTCGTATTCTGCTCCTTGAAACAACCACACCGTGTTTTACCAGAGCAGCCTGTATTTCTCCTGTGGGTTTTTCTTTGCACCCCGAACAATTCTTCCAGCAATTGTGGCTAAAAATCTTTCTTAGTCTACCTGACCTTGGTTTGGTATCAAAAGTTCCCTGAATTTTCCACTTCCTAATAAGTGATTGAACAGTACGGACTGGCATTTTCAAGGCTTTAGATATCGTTTCCATCTTTATAAAGTTCTATTACCTTTTGGCTCAGTACCCAACCTGCTCAGTGCATCCATGTGGGAGCCAACAAACTCATTGACTATTTATACACAGACACCAACAGCAATTTAAAAAAGCCACAGGTGTGGGAAATTAACCATTAATTGCCATTTTTACCTGTGTGTGACCTTTTGTGTCTGTAACAAGGCCAACCATTCAAGGATATGTAAACTTTTGATCAGGGCCATTTGGGTGAAATCTGTTATGATAAAAAAAAAGAAAAAAAAAAAAAAAAAGAGCCAAACAACTATGTGATAATAAATGGCTTCATATGATCACTAGCCTTAAATGGTTTTTTTGCATGATCAGTCATTTTCAAAATCAATGTCAATATTTCACAATTTCTGCCAGGGTATGCAAACTTTTGGGCACAACTGTAATAGATTGACATTTTAACATCATTACTCCCTGGAACACCAGAGTTTAAAATCATGGAACAAAACATTTTATCTATCCCGTGGCAATCTTACATTTCCAAATTGTCAACACATAGTAAATATATGCATGTGTGTTTAGTTGCATACTGCTGATCCATTTACACTGAGCCATGCTTCTCAGGGTCAAGCTCTTCTTTCCCCAGGCAGAATAGGGGTGCTTGATCATGCCTACTCCCTGTCCACTTCCTTCCCACTACATACCCATTAAATGCTGTCTGGTGATAACCCCTACGCATATCTAGCCCATAGCCCTAGAAGCTACTGCCCCAGAAGAGGGTGAGCTTGGGGTAGTGTACCCTGGGAACTTCCTAGGTATGCCTTTGAAGGCCGTGTAACCATTGATCGCTATATGAGAATATGGGCCGTCTGGAAAGTTTTTATTTAGACTATGCACAGTAAATTTGTTTTTGGCCAAGAAAGTAACTGCTGGAAAAATGTTTGTTAGCAGGGGCCAGGATACACAGATTTCAAGTACAGCCAGATCAGATTTTCCAGATATAGTCACAGTCGGCTGCCTATTTCCAGCGTCATCATATAAACTACACTACAGAGAAGGTTGCAAATTGTAGATAAAGGTTTCAGAGGTTATTTTTTAGTCACTGCAACATCCAGCAATTACATTTTCATCAGTATTTTAAAAAAGTGGGAAATTACAGGCATATTATACGACCTAAAAGTAGCAGTGAATAAAATACAGAATTAAACAATGTAGATTTGATACAGAGCTGCTGCTGCTTTTGCATTAATAGGGGAAGAAGTGTGCACGTCTAAATTACTGCATGGTAACAAGATCTGCAGGCCAATCAGGAGCAGGGTATCAGCCCACAGCAATCTATATACATTTCCAGCTAGTAGCTGCGAGCTGGAGGTTACTCTAAGTCAGCGACCTATAGTTACACCAGAACATTACATACCAAGAAGTCTTGTGACTCGCTTCTGGGACTTGTTACAACGCTAAATAAGCATTGAGTCGTAACATTAAAGAGTCAGAAAACATAAAAACACACACAGCTAGTTTCACTATTACAGAAAAAAACAAGTGTCCTGGTGAAGCACATAAACTCGGTTAGTGTATCTGGCTGTTTAAGTTCATTATTTTATTTTTTTTAAACAACCTTTAATCAAGATTGCCAAGTTTAAATGTGCAAAAACGTGGTTTGATGGTCTCAGCTGTACAAGGTCAATGGTGATAGAGGAACCCTAACTGCCCCCTACAACAACTTAAACTCTAGTTGTGCACCTACTTTTCATGCACTGCCATGCCATTTGGAAAACAAATGTAAAAAACTTCTCTTCAAAAAGAAAGAAAAACCTTTTTTTCTTTGTTTCTGGTCTGTAGAAGTATACACAGCCATCACATGCATTTGATATCCAAGCGTCACTTTTAATATTTTTCCTTCCAGTGCTAATGTATTTGGTTTGCATGAGATTGTAAATTTGCAAGCAGGGCTCTCTCCACCTAATGTATCGGTTTGTCTTATTCTGTCAATTCTTGTCTTGTCCCTTGAATATATGTATTGTATTAAGCGCTGAGTAAATTGTTGGCGCTATATAAATAAAAGATAATAATAACAGGATTTCTACAAGCAGCCAAAACTGGTGCTAAAAAACAATCTAAGTCAGAATACATTATAATACAGAATACAGAATAACAATAACATCCGTTATTTTAGCAAAACTTTATAAAACGAAGAACAATGTTTGTTTTTTACTTTAATTTGTTCCTGGTTTTCCATAACCCTAGCAGGATGTCCTATAGTAACCTCATATTCCAGACTGTTATTACAGGTCATTCCAAACCACAAGAACAGCAGAACAGGAAACTCCCTCCCACATAAACCGGCTCAGCTATTTTTTTCCAAAGCAAGGTGCCAGATTACACTGTTTTTCATACAGTACATATGTGCAGCCTTAGAAAACTGCTGTCCCAAAAGGCTTCCCATGAAGATAGTTTATGAAGCACAAGCCATATTTGAATGCATTTTATGTATGCAATTCATTACTTTTCTAACATTTTTATGAACATATGCAATAAAGATGGTTGCAGAGGTCAAATTGAGGACCACTTTTAGATTTTTAAGAAAGTCTGTTCAACATGCAGCGCAATGTCAAATCTGCACGGCTTTATAGTATTTCCCATCGGCAATGACGGGGTGGCCAAAGTAAAATGGGCTAAGCAACTTGCATAGACGCACCCTATAGGGAACAGGCTTTTAACGGAGGAGCAGAACCAACCGCTGGCTTGTATAGTAGGTTTTTTTTTCTTCCTTTGGAAATAGTCCTGAAATAGTCAGTATAGCACACAAAACAATTGTAAAATACATCAGCAACACCAGCACACCAACAGTGCTACAAGACACACAAACGTCTAGTAGGCATCTAAAGATATATATTTATTACCTGGTCTGCTCCTGCAAGATAAGGTGAGGTTCCACAAAAAACTTAACCCGTAGCTTCATCCGATATGGGGCCAGACCATCCATTTGTTGTGAAATTCGATTTCGGAGATTGAGCCATAAATTCTCTCCCTTGTTGCCAATAAACTGGAGTCCAAAGTAATCCACTTCTATAATCCCCAGTTTCTTACACACCTACGGCACACAGATTTATTTTTTTTACATGCAAAACAGCATTTAAAAACAGACCATCATGCATTATTACATTCAGCTTCTCCTTTACAACAAAAATGTAGAAAACAAGCAAATTTATTTTTTAGTCTAGTTTTTCCTTCCCCTACAGTTTGCGCAAACATAAAAGGTATGAATTGCCCATACTACACGAAGGCCAATCACACATAATATTTACTCAACTAACAAGTTTTAGACGAATCTTCTGATAACACATGAAATCTACCTGGTTCACAGCGTTTTATTTGCTGTGGAACAAGCGATGTTGGCGATAATGTTTTGTTGCTGCAGCGGTTGAAATACGTATTGGACAAATTAGAAATATCGTTTTCATGCCTTGACTTATAAAGCCACATATTAAAAAAAAAAAAATCTCATTAGTTTATATATCTACCATAAAACACACAAAACACATTCTAACCTACAGGATTGGTGAAGGACATGTTTTACCATGTTGGCATATCACTCATAAGTGGCTTCTACCATGAGTAATTTTGAATGCTCATGGTATTTATAGCTTTATATATTATATATCTAAATAAATAATTTTTTTTAAAAAATGTATATACATGCAGCTGTCAGAACACATAGCCCAATTTTCATAGTCAAAATGTGTAAACTTTTGATGGTGGAAATTGTCAAAACAGACAGCAATTATCCTTGCAATTAAACTCAAATACCCCACAGAGCAAAAGTGATGGGTACAAAAGGAAAATAAGTTTCCCAACCCAAAACATACGTTTTAGAACAGAAACCGCTATGTCAGTCTAAATTATAATACGTTTGGAAGCCAAACTTAAAAAAACGCAAGACAGTAGAACCTTAGAGGACTTCAGTGTAACCTACACAAGAGAGCACAACACCGCGACAGTGTTACCCACACAGTCTGGTGTTAGCATAGTAAGATTAAGGTTATAAGAGCAACAGTAGGAAGGTTCTTGGGTTCATAGGACCTTTTTCCGGGGGCTGCAGCTCACCAGGAACGCACGTACAAAACCATGGAGAAGGTATAAAATATGTATGCAGTAAAGCATGAGTCAGAAAGCAGGCTTAGAATAGCAACACTCCGTAGTACTCTCAAGATTGGCAGTATTGTATTCTCATATCCCTGCCTGTTCAACAGAGACAAGGGACTAGCATAGACCTTCAATAACCTTGTCAAGGAACACTCATCTACAGCTCTCAGTTTCAAGAGGGTCAATAGAAAGCATTGCCAAGAGGTGAAAAACGAGAACAAGGTGACAGACAATTATATAGCAGATCAGTGTCCTCGAGCACTGTTCCCCAAAGCAGCCTTTTAAGTGTTTGCTTTAGGGGATTCTGCGCCAGTCTGAACCAAAGTTATATTGTAACATGAATCACAAAAGGCACAGACATGAGGTCGGTTGCCAAGCAAGTTAATTTATGTGAAAGGGACCACATTGTCTTCGAGATCAAATAATGCACAATGCACTATAGTCTGGCGCTTACGACACAATTACATGGCATGTTTATTTTACATTTTGCAGTTTTTGCCCGAGTGTCACCCGAGTGTCTTCAAAACAATTCTTTAAGGATGCTGATATTCTCAAAGAGTGCATGAATTATTTTTTTTTATTAGTAGATCAACAAGTCAATTTTCAAACTTTTCTGGCTTCTTTATTTGTATTTGTTTGGAATACAATGTAAAAAGAACACACTTAGTATTTACTCACAAGAGCTTCGCATTACGGAGATGGATAAAAACAAACCTAGATGAATCTGAAAGAACACGGAATCAGTCAGATTAACCGAGTCCGGCGTTTTGCTCATTGCCGCAAATTCCAATGGCTAATTTTTTGCTATATAATCCCTTCTCATTACACTGTGCAGAAAGTTGTATTTCACATATAATAACTTCCCAAAAACAACTCATGGCTAGTTCTAAATTAATTATATAAAAATAAAAGTCTATAAGCCTGCTTCCCTTTTAATAAGGCTGCTGCAATGTCATCTTGTGCTCGACATTTCCGTCCCCTAGCACAAAACACTTTATGCCACTGTATATTTGGAATGCAGATCTAAATTATTTTAATTATATATTTCCTACGTCCTCAACAAAATGATCTGAAGACTTATTAAGCAGAAAGTTATACTCATAAACAATGAGGAGAGGTTGTACCGTAATTGTAACGTCTATGCTGTTATTCAGCACTAAATTATTACCTTAATTAGGAAGGGTGGCTGATCCAGATATTAACCCCATTACCCTTTGGAGTCACTAAGGATTTACACCCCCTTTTCTTCTTTCCATTAACTAGATTAACGAAATTAAAAAAATATCATATGAAGCTTAAATGTACTACACTATGTATATGTCATTTATTTATCCAATCCAACAGATATTGTACAGCACAATGTAGCTCCTAGTCATGTGACATATGAATAAACATCAGCAAGAAGCGCACAGCTCATTTATGATGCATTACGGTGTGACGGTATACCGCAAAAATATACAAACCCCAACACTTGACATTAAACGGAATGTATTAAGACTTGGTGGTAACTTCCCAGAATTTGATGTTGGTAAGTGATGGGTTAATTTTATAAATGTCATCACTACACAAACTAAGTAGGACTATGCGAACATACAGAAGGTAATGATATATATGTACTATGGCATAGCAGCTGTGCAAAGAAATATCAAGGACTAGAGCAACCCATCTAGCAGAGCTGTAATTCTCCCAAACATCAGCCGAAACGCGATCTGAATTCATTAGGCTACGATAGCAATCCGTAGGTACCCCCCAAAAGGAGCAGGTAGTCAATGGGGGAGGACACCGGCAGATGTGTAGCCCGAGACTCGGTGTTTGAAAGTTATTTTTACATAAAGCTAGACTTGGAACCCGCGGGACCGAGAAAAACAAAGTGAGTTCATCAGCTTCATCATACGAAGCCCGGCGGGAAAGACATTAGAGACCCGGACACACAAGACTCTCACCGACTGCACAGGTGGCCATACTGGAGACAAATCGCCAGAGCATGGGGTGGCAGCGCACGAGTGGGAGACGGGACTGGCCACGAATAGCAGTAGAGGGTGCTGTTACTATTAAGAATGGGAGAATAGGTGCTGGGAGAATAATCTATAGAGTGGAATTATGTCGGGGTGAGATCGCCCGGCGAAGGCTGGAGCCGTTATTAGCAGCTCGTTTGATCGCCGTTCTGTTTGCGGAAAGAGTGTGCAGACAGCGCAGAATAAGTTTGAAGCCGCATTACCTGGTGCAGACAGTCCTCCCCGTTTGCTTTGGCATCTACCTCTACCTCCATGACCACTGCATCCGGCCTCGTCACATAGCACAGCATGGCAGCAGCGGGCACTGTCCCCCTTGACCGTTCGCTTCAGGCTGGAGCGTACAGCGCCGCTCCTCTGACCCAGGAGAACCCTGTCTGCGAGGCTGGCAGCCCGTGTAAAGCTGTGCATGTAGCGGATAGACACTGGGATGGCGGAAGGCGCCTCCCGGCAGCTACAGCCTCAGCTCTGGTAAACGAATGCTTCCGATCAGACAGTCCTTGCCTGCCAGACAAACAAGCCCCTCCTCCCCAGTGAGACACACCCCCGCTCACACATTGGTTGACTGACAGCGACCACAGTATAAATGAAGTCTGCCGGGGCGTCCATCCCACAGTCCGTCCCATTGCCTCCCTGAGGGAGAGCTGGGCGGGTTACCTGTCGCTTCCAGTGTGTGACGCGTACTCCGGACACGTTGAAGAGCTTGTGGGGCCAGGTGTACGGTTTGTTTGTGGTAATACATAACTTGCCTCTGTCACACGTGTAACGCTTAGCCCTTTGTAAAACACTACTTACTGTACTGGGAATAGAAGTGTGCTGTTCAAAGGATGGTCTCTTATTAGCCAAGAGACATGGGGTGACATGTGACACAGCTGTGTTTACAGAGCAAGAAGTTCTATTTCAACTATCCAAAGTAAAAACAGACAAAACAATGGGGCCAAAATTATTAAAAGAGCTTTGTCCTCATCCTGGCAAAACCACTAAGATCTTTTAAACCAGTCACTAATGACGGGAATAGTTCCAGAATACTTGAAATTGGCAACCGTAGTTACACTGTACAAAAAAGGTAGCAGGGAAGACACGGCCGACTATAGACCAGTAAGCCTTACGTCAGCAGTTGGAGAAATAACGTTCCATTTAAAATTAAAGGGGTAGTAGAAGCATTATTAAACACTCATCTACAGACACCAGACATACCAGAAGGCTTGTTTTTCCCTCAGAAATCTCATGGTGCTGCCACAACCACAAGGGGTTCTGGTTAGGCACATGCAAATAAGGTCAACAATAATCAAGGGATCCATGTATAAAGTGGATATAGAGGCAAAAGGTGATTATTGTTGACCTTATTTGAATGTGCCTACCCAGAATCCCTTGTGGTTGTGGCAGCACCATGAGATTTCTGAGGGAAAAACAAGCCGTGTGGTGTCTGTAGATGACTGTTTAATAATGCTTCTACTACCCCATCAGTAGTTGGCAAATTAATGGAAACCATGCTAAAGGAGCAACTGGGGGATGAGAGAGAGCGTCACCTAAGTCATCAAGCTATTGGTATTGAAGAATTAACATATTTAATATTCTACTATCAACTCTGAGAAGGATCTTTTAGCACCTACCTCATGGACACTGACAGTACATATTATAATTAACTGGCCTTTAACCCCTTCGTGACAAAGGCTGATTTTACTTTTTGTACCCTTCGTGACAATGGCCTTTTTAACATTTCTGCGCTGCTTGTGTTTAGCTGTAATTTTCTTCTTTCCCGTTTACTGAACCCACACACATTAGATATTGTTTTTTTCAGGACAAGAAGGGCTTTCTTTAGATGACATTGTTTTGATTGTATCATATTATTTACTACTAAAAAAAGTATAAAATATGGTGAAAAATTTAGAAAAAAGACTGTTTCTAACTTTTAGTTGAAAAATCTTTTACTCATCTATAAAAGGTAATGAAAAAACCTGCTAAATGGATTCTACTATTTGTCCTGAGTTTAGAAATACCCAATGTTTTTATGTTTTTTTGCTTTTTTCTGCCCATTATGGGGCAATAAGTACAGGTAGCGTTTTGCTATTTCAAAGCCATTTTTTCCAAATCTGGTAATTCTTCCCCCCATGTGCCATTTCGGGTATCTTTGAACCCGGCCAATGCAATTTACCCCATCAAATCATATATTTTTGAAAACTAGACACCCCAGGGTATTTCAAATGCTAGTATTTTAACTCTTTCCATGCACCATATCTACCACCAGTTTTTGTCAAACTTTGTGGTAGTCATTTTTTTGCATTTGTTTTGTCACACACATTTTACTTCAGGTATGAATTAAAAGGTTCTCGTTTATGTCACTATCACAAAACACCCCAATATGTGTTCAGCAACATCTCCTGAGTACAGCGATACCTCACATGAATGATTTTGCCTGGCTGTTTGGGGGCAAAAGGGCCACATTTGGGGCATGCGCATTTTTCAATGTTGAACTTTGGCATTTGGGGATCCACTGCCTATGCCCTATTTGGTACATCTTTGAGTCGGGCCATTTCAGTGTGCCCAATAAACCCATATATTTTTGAAAACTAGACACCCCAGGGTATTTCAAATGCTAGTATTTTAACTCTTTCCATGCACCATATCTACCACCAGTCTTTGTCAAACTTTGTGGTAGTCATTTTTTTGCATTTGGTTTTCCACACACATTTTACTTCAGGTATGAATTAAAAAGTTCTCGTATATGTCACTATCACAAAACACCCCAATATGTGTTCAGCAACATCTCCTGAGTACAGCGATACCTCACATGAATGATTTTGCCTGGCCGTTTGGGGGCAAAAGGGCCACATTTGGGGCATGCGCATTTTTCAATGTTGAACTTTGGCATTTGGGGATCCACTGCCCATGCCCTATTTGGTACATCTTTGAGCCGGGCAATTTCAGTGTGCCCAACAAAACCATATATTTTTCAAAACTAGACACCACAGGGTATTTTAAATGCTGGTATTTTAACTCTTTGCATGCACACATTTTACCACCAGCATGTTTTCAAAGTTTGCAGTAGTATTTTTGTGTGTGTATTTTTCCCACACACACCTACTTTATGTATGAATTTACAGCTCCTGGTATATGCCGCTGTCACACGACACCCCATAATGTGTTCAGCAACATCTCCTGAGTACAGTGGTACCCCACATGCATGGGTTTGTCATTTTTGTGGGAACTAAAAGGCCACATTTGGTACGTGTGCATTTTTCTAATTGGAAATTAGGTGTGTGGCCATCCTTCCCCCGGTGTTAATTGGGACGTTGTTGAACCTGGCCAATTCAATTTACCCCATCAAATCATACCTTTTTTACAAGTAGACACCCCACGGGCATTTAATATGCCAGTATTTTAACTCTTTCCATGCGAGAATTGTTTTAAGCTAATATGCTAATTTTAGGACTTGCTCACAAAAATATATTTTTTATATATATATATTTTTTTTTTTGCCTTTTTTTTTTATTTTTTTAACATTTTTTTTCAACTTGAAGGTTCCCCTGATAGTGACATCAGTGGGAAATTATTTTTACATTTTACTGTTTTTTTACTATTTTTTTTCTAATTATTATTAATTTTATTTTATTTTTAATTTATTTTTTCTAATCACACTGTGATTAGAAAGCTGAGCTCCATTGACTTGCATGGTGAATGCAGTACCTGTATTCAACCTGCAAGTGGAGCCAAAGTTCTCTAGATGGTCTGGACCATCTAGCGAACTTTTAAAATTTGTTGGTTCCTGTTACAGGGCAGCGGCCATCTTGCTTGATGGCGAAGATCATCGGCAGCTGCGGCTGTGACCGCTCTCCGGAGCGGTCACAGCCCATCGAAAGGTAAGTGTTTGGTGTCGCTGGATGCCTCCTGATCGAGGCATTCCAGCGACACCATTTAAGTTTAGGAGGCGATCATCGATCGCCTCCTAAACGCTTTTAAAACGGGCGTCCGCCGCCATACAAAGTATGGCGGATGTTGACGCCCCGTGGAGGGGCCAGAGATGGCCCCTTCGTTCCGATCGCGGCGTTGCTGAATGCCTCGAGGTCGAGGCATTCAGCAACGTTTTTTTGGGTGCAGAAAGCGAAAACAGATCGCTTTCTGCACCCGTTTAAAGACGTGCCGGTCCTGGCACGTCAATTGTCGTAAAGCACATGCTTTTCCGTGTCGTGCCAGGACCGGCAATTGTCGTTAAGGGGTTAAAGGAACAGCAATCACCATTCTTTTTAACACTTTTAAGGTATTAAGGTCCCCAGCCTCCCTGTGCCCTCCCTGTTCTATCTAATACACTCAGCGCTCCCCTTTCCAATCACAGGGTAGCATGTATGACACAAATGGTGGGTTGCCTACCACTAGCTGCATTGCTGGACCCATCCACAAAGGAAAGTATATTTACAACCAATGCAAGTGAGTGGTGTGGCATAAGCCTCTGTACCCTGGGCTCCTGGAGGGGCCTGAGGGCCAGCCTCCTCCCTACAGGTTTGTAGGGGTTTGTTTGTACTACTACTTCCCCCTGGTACAGAGGCCCTCGTTTCCCCAATTATCAGAGACTCTAAAGACCGTGGAGCTTGGCACAGTTGCGGTACCTCCATTTTGGGAGGGGGTTTTATGCTTGGTGTGTTACTCCATCGGGTCAGGACTTACAGGACAGATACCTCTATGACCAGTATTTGCACAAAAATCTGATATCCAGCTTGTTTCGGCCAAAAGTCATGGAACCGCACGTGTGTTTACTATCTTCCCCACAGACAGAGTTACTGGGCTGAGGTGGGCATAGTGCAAATACTGAGCCGTGTGCAAACGAGGCCTGATTGAAAACTATGTGTGTTTTGCTGTTACTATTATATGTATATTACCCCCTTGTACTGTTTAAATACCCGTGTGTTTCCCATTAAACTCAGTTCCTGATTTTACCCTCAAGCATCTAGTCTTGGCTGATATACCCATTTGGGGTACCGACAGGGCCGGCCCAAGGCAAAATGCCGCCTGGGGCGAATTTTAAAATGCCGCCCCCCCCCTCCCTTATCTACCCTTCCTCTCCCTCCGTCCCTGCCGCCCCCCCCCCCGTACTTACCTTTCAGCAGTCCTACGGCGAGTCTCCCTGTTCGGTCTCGGTGCCGGCTTGTAATGCTGAGCGCTGGAAATCTTCCGGCACTCAGCATTACAAGCCGGCACCGAGACCGAACAGGAAGACTCGCCGCAGAGGAGAGAGAGAGAGGGGCGCCGAGAAGGTACTGACAGCTTGATAAGCGAAAACCACTCGGCGCCCCTTTCGCTCTCTTTCGCTTAAAAAAAAAAAAAAAAAGGGCTTGGGGCGGCAAAGTGCCGCCTGTAGCGGTTGTCCCACTCGGCTCCATTGTCGGGCCAGCCCTGGGTACCGAGATCCATTACAATTGGTAAATGTTAGGAGACAATACAACCATGAGTAACCATGCTCCATAGATTACAGGGGATAAAACATTTTATTCTTTTAAGTAGTACCATAGTCTCATGCCTGGTCATATAATACAATATGGAATCAACACCCCTCCTCCTGTTAGGTTTAGAAGTCTAGGAACTATTCATCCTCTGGTCTTTTTAATAAGTGGCTTCTGTATACTTTTAATATCCTATAAGGTTTCATAATCTTCAGAACACTGAGCATGTATTTGTACTACCAAATACATTACTAGACAGCTATAATTTTAGCAACAAAGAACCCTACCCAAAAGGGTGTTCCGGAAGTTTTCATAATTTGAATAATTGTTTGTCATTAATAACATTTAACATAATACCTACAAAATGATTACTACATACAAGGAACAGGTGAGAGTTGAATTAGGATTTAAATCACAGCAGGGAGAGTAATTGCTTTCCAAAAAGATTTAGATGAAAGAGCAACATTGATGTTATTTAACTAATACTATTCTCATGCTACTCATAACAAGACAATATGACAATAACAATGGTAATGTATATTGTTTGCAGTCCCTTTTTAACAGCATTAGCCTGCATGTGAACAGATCTAAATGTGCTGCATCCCCTTCACCAACACTAATGTGTGTGTGTGTTTTTTTCCTGGGATACATCAGTGACTTATGTGCCTAGGGAATCTACCCCTGTAAAGAACACAGACAGCAACCATGCATGCCCTGAAATGTGTCTTAAGAGCCCACACATGCTCATATAGGAGTAAAACACTGCTTTGGTTGCAGCAAGACAGAGAAACTAAGATTGACCTTGAAAACACAAATTCTGAATATCACATATATGACTGTTACATTTGCGTGCATGTATATTTCCAACGTTGAGGTTCACATTACATTCAGAGCAATGAATTATTATTTGAGTTGGATATTCTGGTAAACTAGCTTCTTTATCCTGAGGTCTCACTACCCAGGCTTCAACTGCTAGGAGATCGCATCAATTATGGTTGTCCATCATTTTCATGTGCAGGGGAAACAGAGAAAGTAGGAAAATGAGAAAATAACAAAGGAGATAGAAAGGTAGACATTGTTTATCTGTGCCAGCAAGTGAAAAAAAAAACAGAGGTTAGTACCCGAACCCTGTGTTTTGATAATAGAAATAACAGTAATATGATGATAACGAAGGCAATGAAATTAGTTCATCCTTAAATCTATATTTAAGAAAAAGGAAGCTCAGAGCCTTCTCCTACCGCCTGCTCTGTACAGTGATGATGGCAAAACTAATGATGTAGATCTTTGAAATCACAAACTTGCCTTTGCTCACTGCATATCCAGCAATATGAGGTATAACAAAAAACATGATTTGGCAATGTTTTGCGTCCGACCTTCTTTATCATTTGGGATGTTATCTTGTTTCTTGGTACATTTCTAAATGTTCTGCTGACATTCATGAGCAAGATTTTTCCCTTGTCCTGCTTCCAATATTTGGCTATATGACATTATAAGAGGTCTGCTTTTATAGTACCATACTATGAATATATTATAACACAGTTTTTGTCCATACTTTCCTTACAAAAAAGTCACAAGTGATTACAAGCTGAATACTCACTGGGTCTTTCAAAAAGAAAGTTCTCTCAATCCCTGTTCTTGCTTGACTGAGCTTAGAAGTGAAATATTGTATTCACACATCTGTTAACAGCCAGCAGCTGATATTTCTTAAGTATGTTCAAAGCACCCCCAGCAGTTGTGGGCCCCCTACACAACAAGGGCTGCGAATGCCCCTCATTTAGGTACTTTATTAAGAGAATCTGATTCTAGGGGTACTTGGTTAAACAAGGATGAGAAAGACTCATCCTTCCCTAGTGGGCCCCAAAGCCCAGTTGCTTCTGGCAACCCACGGTTATTTCATTCACAATGTGCACTGATTGTGCTGATGTGTACAATAACAGCAGGTCAATGGGAGAGGTTGGCCCCTAATTCAACTCTTGACCAGTGGCCCTGGTCGAGGTTTGAATTAGGGGCCGACCTCTTCCATTGGCCTGCTGTTATTGTACACATCAGCACAATCAGTGCACATTGTGAATGAAAGAACTGATTCCCCTTGTGCCCTGCCAAACTGTAAAAAAAAGAATATTGTGCTAAATGTTTTATATACAATGTTTTATGTAATTATTTCTGCACTGCCTTTTTTTTTATTGTCAACACCATTAGCTCATTATATGTGAGAGAATTGTTAATGAGTAAAAGAGTTTAATCATCTGCTTCAGAAGTTGTTCTCATGAGAATACCAGCTTAATCTTGGAAACTGAAATTACCATTCTAATTGAGCCATAGAAGTTAAAAAGGACACTTTGTATAAGTTTTAGCAGTAAAAGTAAAAGTCCCATAGAAAGGCAAACATGTTTCTTTTAAGCATTACAGTACTGTATACATTGGCCATAACTTAGGTTTATTTCATTTTGTTCCAACAAAAGTCACACTGCACTGAGCTGACTGTACAGCAATGCAGAAGAAGCCCTGCATGTCCAATGAAATTCATTCCTCCATAGACTTTCATTAGTCAGTGTCTGGGTGATTATAACCAGGTAATTCTATTGTTTACTACAAGGAGGTAAAGTAAGAAGACAGGGTGTAGTAAAAATGGCTAATGTAGCTAGAATTAATCCTTATATAATTCTATATTAGAAATATCCCTTTATAGTCAACAATCGCTTCCTAAGCTTCAATACCGAGGCATTCAGTGACACCGCAAACCTACCCCAGGGTGCACTGTGACACCAAGCATTTGAAATACCTTGGGGTGTCTAGTCAAAAATATATGGTTTGATGTGGTAAATTGCATTGGTCACCTTCAAAGAGCTCCCAAATAGCACATGGAGGCAGAATAACCAGATTTGGAAAAAATGGTTTTGAAATAGCAAAACCCTACTTGTACTTACTGCCCTATAATTTGAAGTAGGTATTTCTAAACTCAGGACGAATAGTTGAATCTATTTAACAGGGGTTTTTTTTTTATTAGCATTTGTAGATGAGTAAAATATTTTTTAAATAAAAGTCAGAATATAGTAAGTTATTTGATATGATACAAATAATGGTATCTGAAGAAAGCCATTCTTGTACTGTTAAAACAGCCTTGGTCACGAAGAGTACAAAAATAAAAAAAACCAGCCTGGTCCTTAAGGGGTTATGTAGTATTTACTGGGTGTGCACTAATCACTTGCTTTGTTGTGTGTACGTTCGTCATTTCAACAGCCCCCCAAAATCTGAACGTATTTTTTTTTTATTTAACTTTGTCTCTCTGATTGGAAAAGTCAGTTTAATTTTAGAACTACAGACTGGAATAACATACTGGTGTTTGACACAAAAGACATACTATAATCTGTAATCAAATGTCATATAATGCATTTTGACAAAACGTTGGTATAGTTAATGTAGACTAAGAATTTATAGGCTCCTATTGGATATTGTGTTTGGAATATGCCCCTGTTTACATAGCTCAGCAGGTGAAAAATGGAAAACTGATTTACCATAACTGCTTATAGCTAAATCATTTTTGAAAGGTGAGATAAGGAGGATGATACAAAGAGACTGGTGCCTTGTTCTTTTAACAATTTGCTACAGGCTATTTTGTATTATGTAAATTTTCCACAAAAATGCCTATGGCATGATCTACTTCTTGCTTTTATTTAAAAAAAAGTTGTTTTTGGAATGGAATTTAAGTAAAAAGTTTGTGTTAAGCCATTCGTTATTTGAACTATTTTTATTTGTCAGGGTCAGACAAATGTCAAAGATTAATTGTTATGATGTGCATGCAGCTGCCGGATGGAAATGTGCAGATCCATGTTATGTTAATGCTAATGCAGTGTGTAGCTATGTATATTCTGCACGCTGCAGGACCTGATATGCCTCTGGAGCATCAGTATCGGTAAGTATGCAACAGTGGGCCTGTATTGTTTATTATCAGGACCCATACCTTAACTAGATACCCTACAAAAAAACTAACTGATGTTTTGTATAGAGGGATTGCTACTACATTTTAATACACAATGACAATTTGTAAGCTCCAGCAGCTGCCACTTGGCGTTCCTACAAAGAATGGTGTTAACTAGTACCCTGATATTTCCTTTATCGTGCACACTTTTATTAAGTTTCTTCCCTGGGTTTTAGGGCAATTATTTAATTGTTTTTGTCTTCCCTTTCCCTGGGCTTGGAGGCATTTCATAAATGTTTTGGTGTCTTTCCTTCCTTGGCTTTGGGCTATTTTTTCAAATAACTAACATAACAGCTTAGTGAAAATACCTAGGGGTTAGTGAATAGCATAGGCGGTAATATTGGGGTCCTGTTAGTGGATAGTTTTAGGTACGGTTAGATGTTAGGGTTAGGTCACAGTGCTGTATAGTGTTATAGGGATAATGATCAGATTAGGTCACTATTGATTGTGAGACTGATTAATGATTAGTGACTAAAAGGGTCATTAATCAATGGTCACATAGCATTTTATTAGGCTAAATATATATTGTAAAACAATTAAAAAATGTCAGTGACAAGTTTAGGCCACTAAACAGGTAATAACACACAATTAATCAGGTAATACCACAATTTGTGTGTGATTTTTTTTTTTATTACCTTAGTTGGGCAAGGGTCATCCAGTGGCTCATAATGGTCAGATCACTCTTTTTGGCCAGAAGTGATTGGATCATCATCTGTCCACTTTTTATTGGTTCTCCCGCAGTTTGAACTGCAGAAGATTCTTAACTGACAGCAATTGACCTGGAAGCATTCCACTTTTTCTCTTTCTTTCTTTCTTTCTTAGCTTTTGTGGACAACCCCCTACAATGCCACAATTGTGTGTGATGCATGATCACTCTCATGGGAGTGATGAAAGGCTTGTGGGGGCTCTCTTCTCTGATTTTTTTTTATTGGGAAAGAGTGGATTCATTTGGGGAGCATCTGTGACATCACCTAGCACTGAGCCCAGCATGTTAGCAGGGATCAGATTTTTCCAGCATTGTAAACAGCTAATCTGAAAATCTTTTTTTTTTATTACGGTATTCATTTAGAAAGTGTTTACCAGGAAGAATAAATTGATTCCTCTCCTCTTCGAGTGTGTCCTGGGGACCAACTCCGGAAACAGTTTTACATACAGGGTATACAATTATTGGAAAAATATAGGAAAAACAACAATAGATATGTACAGTGTAAATATGAGTTTGTAATATAATAGGCACATTCTGTTTTTTAGAAGTTGAGAGACATTCATGTTCAGGGATTTTAGGCTATTGGACTATTTGATGGAATCTAGCTATTCCACGTGAGGACCTCTGAGGATGCACATCCACCTGCTTCCTTTTTGAAGTGAGAGACGCTTTTTTTTTTTTTTTTAACCACAATGGGTTACCATGGTAGCATGCAGTCATATAAGGCTGCCTGCTCTAGGCATCAATGGGCCAGTTGTTGGTCTTTAACCAAAAAGCTCACCAGACAAGAAGACCAGAAGCTCTTTTTTCAGTTTAGAGACACTCAAAGAGATAGAGGACAGTCTGACCTGTACTTGAAATGTAGTTTTATAAAATATTCTTACATGTGGCAAATTGACCAGATGTATTTAAAAAAAAAATAATACTCTGAGGCAGTGTATCAGTATAAATGTCCAGAACCTTTTGAAAGGCACTCTCTAACTTCAGACAGAAAATGTTATGAATTCATGCCTCACTTCATTAGTAGACTGTATTCTGACTATAAATCTCTAAATGAATGCATTATTTTTCCCTGGAATAGCTTGCTTTCTGTTCTTTTTTTTTTCTTTTGAAAACAATTAAACTTTGTTAGTTAGGCAAGATATCCTACAATGATCTGCATGGTTGATTCTAGTCCTAAATGTAAGCATGTTTTGTGTTCAGTTGAGTTGCGGTTGGTAAGGAACTTGAATTCAAATCAAGAAGCTTCCCTGAAATAGGAATGATCTATGGGATATTACTCTTAAACCAAAAACACATTCATTAAACAATGCATTAACATAAAAGTACAAATATGCAGTATTTACTACCACATGTAAAATACAGGCGGTTAGGATCAGGAGCCTGTTAGCTGTAAAATCAATGAAGGTCTGTGTTATTGCAGCATATATCCTGGCTTTCGGCTTCATAGCCTTGAGAAGGGTAATATAGTCATGTGGACCCACCTGTAGCCCCTCGCCCAACAAAGGTGTTCTGGCTCCTGCTGACAAGGGAGAATCCAGGCTGTCTTATGGCAGCCTGATGTCCAGTATACTGGCTGTGAAATGTCCCTGTTTGTCCAAAGACCATAGGATGTATGTTGTGATGCACCTATGTTGCCATCACACTCTGTGACTTTGTACAGAAAATAAAAGCGTCACAGATCTTAAGTTACATTCACCAAAAAAGAGATTGTTTTTTCCTGCAGATCGTACATTAAAGCTACCTTGTTTTCCTACACTTAACTGGGCACCAGGATCAAAAATAATGCCACAGCACAAGCTCACACTGTAAAATGGTAGAACTAAAATCATGGTCTTATGTTTTTTTATAGTTCTGTTGCACTATGGGGAACAACAACATCTACCCTTTCACTCAAGATGAGGATAAAAAGCCCATTATTCAAATACTAAAGTTATATTTGATATCATTTGAGAGTGCCAAGAACCAAACAATACAGTCATTCATGCAGTTCCATGCCAGCTATTATCTGCTGTGCCAGCTTTGGGCACTGACCTCTGACACATCCATAAAAGACTCTTAAGCACCATGAATGTGTCACATTGCTAGCAGACAATGCGGGTAACAAAATCAATGAAAATATTTTACAAAACACTAATATTCCTTCATCAGTCAGTGTGTAAAATGAAAGATGTTACCCATGCAAAAATGTTAGTTTGTAAAGAGAGGTAAATGAATATTAATATTAGGCTTCATATAAGATCTTATTTACAGATTCAGAATTAAACACACAATACAATTTATTCACCGAACCATGGTACATGTCCTTCTAATGGTAAATGTGCTTCTTGGCTGGGGAAATCAGAGACCTCCCTTGGAACTGGCCCATTGAGCAGCAGTTCACCAAGCAGCCTGATTGCTGTGATCTACACCCCGGTTTTGCTGCAGGGGGATTCCTGTCACCTGATTACTGGGCTTATTGGCCTTCTGGGTTGACTCATTGACCTTGTTTCCTTGTATGTAGATAATGCAGACAAAGATGGCTGTACAATGCAACAAATAAATTGTATAGACTTGATATACCAAGCTCTTTATCACAGGAGGAATACACATAAATATATATATATATATATTTGCTCCCATGGTAGATGGCAGTGATAAATTGCTCTGCCTCTAGAGAAGAATCATACTTTAAGAAGGACTGCACACTTCTGTGATTATGAAAACTGGCACACAATACAATTCAGGGAGTAAAGCCCAAAAATAGAATAACAATGTGCTGCTTTTGCATGAGGTACAAAGCAAGGTTTCAGCATGTCTGACATCTTATGGCATTAGTCAGTAGAAAATGATTAACTTCAGAAAATGCAAAATAATAAAGTTGTTGACTATCCTAATGGCATGTTTATTCTGCATTTTATCCCACTGGAATGATTGATCAAAGGACCTCTGTCCTGCCAACATGAACTTCTCATTTGCAGTGTGTGTTTATTTGTAAAGATCTTCTGCCAGAAAGTCCCAGGAACAGAAAATGGAGGCAGATCAGTTGAATAGCAGGGCGAAGACAAGTTTATCGTCTGTAGGAACCAATAAAAGGTGGCTTGGAAGGCTTGGAAGGATTCTGGTACATAACAATAGTGTCCTCCCATTCCCTTTGATTTAGTAGTTGAGAGGAAATGTCACATCTAGGATAAAGCCATAATTGAATGTAGCACTTGGCTTATTACTCGACCTTATGTTTTAAAGTTGCTCAGATTCATGTTATCTAGCTCTGTCGTTACATTTTAAGTGTAGACCGCATCCTACTATCATCCCAAATAAGACGTTTGAACATGCTTCCTGGACTCTGATTACATTGCTGCATCAGACTTGATACTTTTCACAAATATCAAAATGAGTCACCAGTCTTTAAGTGCCGCTATGGTTTATAAAGAATTTTGGCTTCTTTTCAAATGCCAGTGTTGTTTGTAACTTGTTATTGTAACTTATTTTCTTGGTCAGGCAATAGGATAACTTGCACCTTCATGAAAGTGGAAGTACCCAAAATATTTTAGACTTTTTACTTCTGCGACCATATGCATCACTTTAAAATGCAGTATAACAAGCACCACCAAAAGCACGCCAGTAGAATTGTATTAGGAGCGACTTCTTTGCCAGAGAGAATGACAATTTGCAAACTTCAGTGGCTGAAAACTGTTTGGTATAACACTGGATAAAAGCATTTTAATCCCCTTAGAGGGTGAAAGAGTTTGATCAATATTACTCTTTAATCTTGAAAATTGTTCCTATACAAATATAATTTATTTATTGGCTTTTTAATTTTTTTTAAATAAACCTTCAGAGTTATTTTCCCACATTTTGAACTCCGTGTATAGAATACCTGTCAATGGTTTGGCGATCCCCTTGCTAGATGATAACCATTGCCATCTATATTTCATAAGCAGGTCAAAGTATGTACACTCGCTATTTACAATAATATATGTATCCAGAACATGAATGGCAGAACTAGTAAGATAAGGGCCCTGGTTTAGTTTAGTTTGTATAAGCCCCGCAACCTTTTTGCAATAACAACAATTGTAAATAAATTTGATTAAACAACAAATAAAAATGTAATTTATCTAGAAAATGAAATTATTAAATTTTTACAGACACGAACTTGAAAACATAAAAACTTCTATTCACTATGCAAAATGAATTGGTGGGACTTGCAAGAGAATCACAAAATTGAGGTAAAAAAAGATTTGTCATTACAGCTAAATTGGAGACTTACTGAACTCAGCTAGTTCTTAAATGATCCTAAGATTCTCTTCAAATGTGTTCCCTATCTATCTATCTATCTATCTATCATTTAAATATGTTTTCCCTCACTCGGTCCTTTGGATTGGCTTCACCCCTATTATTCGGCCCCTGCAGAGTACATAAACAACCAAATTAAAACATACAAACAACACAGGATGGACAGCAATTTCAGGCTGTTTGATTCCTAAACTATGCTTGAAGTACAAAGGGTGAGGTGTTTTCTGAGATTAAGAGGTCCACCTAATCTGCATAAACTGTGGAAGGCATTATTAATGACGACAGTGACCTACAAGTGAATGACTTTTTTCTGAGCACTGTGTATCACACTTGTATAGGTTGCTCCCAACCATGTTCCAAGGGACCCCTTGCTTAGCATTGGGCCCTGAGCTATTGCTTATTCTCCTTACATATTAGCGTCACCCCTGTAAAAACGTAACCCACTGGGGCACTACATCAGCAACGACTCACACTATGATAATAATGCTTTAACCATTCACTTTCAAGAAGCTTCCCTTGGTCTGAGAACAATCAATGTATTACTTTTGCAACACCATATGGAGAATAGCAAACTAGCTAATCCATCTAAAATGGTCCTATGTGTGAAAACACTTACATTGTACTTTTAAATACAACTATTTAAATGTGTAGGACTCCTCATCTTAGTTGACAAGCCATAGTATGTGCAATGTGCATATGTTTAGTGCAATGTTCAAACCCCAGAAAGAGCTTTCATGCTACTGATTTCAAGCTGCCAATCACTGACAAGAATAGTCAAATCACAAAGGAGGGCTGCTGCAGCTACATTACCTCATGGTAAAAACGTGGCTGCTTGCATGGTGTGCGAGCAGCTATGAGGAAAGTCTCCAGCCAAGGAAAGGGTGTGAGGTCTGATTGAAAAAAATAACTTTTTATAATATGGTTTACTGACAAGTATTGTAAAAGCTGAAAAACCATTATTTTATCTTTTATCTTGACAATTACTTTGTAACCCGTAACATATAAACCCAACATCCCTATTATTAAATGAACAGACTGCAGATGGATCTGTTTTTCTTTTATAAAAATAACATAAATCCATCCCTAAGGGTATCTTTGAAATAATCAGTAAGAATGTACCCTTTACACCAAGGGGCATAAATGAAACTATATTAAACCCTCTTTGTATCTAGTCACTTAAAAGATATCTGCACACCGCCTAATATCTGGTACCTCCGGATTCCCATAGCTTACTTTTGATTTTTGTTGAACAGTTGAATCTGCTATACTGGTGTTGAGGTTCTAATGGTTGTATAATTTCAGAATCCAAGCAATGTATTCTGGAATTAACTACTAGAAATTGTTTTTGAATCCTCCACTGCAGCGACCATGCTTTATTTCTCGTTCCTAGACGGTCATGGAATCAGTATTATAATTATCATTACTGTTATTTACTGTAGTACCAACTACCGGTATTTACACAGTGCTTCTCACATACATTCAATGAGTATGATAAAACTAGAATTGACCGACTAGATACCCTCTTGACATTCTCGCATATCCTTCATATGTATTTTATATCTTCTATTAATCCATTTTACTTACTCTAGCAATTGTCTACTTTCTCTTACAAAATCAATTGGATTATTTTGTGAACTGAGATTTACAAAAAACTTCTACATGTACTCTGTGATATAAAAAGAACAATTAAAACGATATTGCAGTTAAATCCATCGGCCATTTGCGTTTAATATCTTCTTTTTAAATTTGTGTTAAACAGGAAAGACAGGCCCTGTGGTTAGACTGTCACACCTGCTTCTGAGGAATAGTCAAAAGATGGGCAATACTAACAGTAGGAAATATGTCTATACACTTTGTTGAGATTACTGGTGATGGTACTTACATATTCATGAACTACCTTAATAGTCTAGTATTATTTCATGATTGCGGAATAAATTTGCATTATAATATAAGGTTACATGCAACAACAATTACTCACAGTTTTTTTTTAAATCGTATTACTTCCAACATTTATTGAAATTCTCTTGCTTTAATGAACAATTATCCCAGGGCTACCCTTACTAATTCTTTAAGTTTTAATATATGACTCCATGAAAAATGACCTCTTTCCTTACACTTTTTTTACTCAAAATTAAAATATAAAATAAATGCCCAGCAAGTACCCATAACCCAACCATGGTTCTGTAGATTCCCTTTTGCTTTCTGTTCTTAAATCTCCAAGAAAGTAATGCAGATTCTACACAGGACAATATGTTCACACAAACTCCTGGTCCCTTAACTTTACACTTAAAAATTATGCATTTCCCAGCATTTATGACAGCATACAAGGATGATTTACATAGATTGTTTACTTAAAAAAATACGTTTGCCAGATCAATGTATGTTATATGTTCTCTACTGTAGCCAAAACATATGTTTTCTGATACTGTTCTTACTTGTATGTAACCCCAGTCTCCTAATATCGAAGGCACTTAAATTTGGAATATAAAATGCTTTTGTTATAATTAAATGGAAACGGTTAGAGTAGATGAAAGCTTCAGTAAAATGCCACTGATTAACTGCATAGAAAAAATAAATCTGATAAAATATTTGTGGCACACATTGCACACAAGGGACACACACATGTACAATTAGCTCTGTGTTCAGAAAGAGCTTGAAGTTGCATGATGCTACACAAGCCTATAACTGGATTGCTATCATGGAATTCTCCCAGAACTGTCCAGGTTTGACTTGAAGGCTATGAGTATGACAGCTAGTTAACTTATTTTGGTTTTGGCTACTCCCTTACCTGTTTGTTATTTACGTTCCTTTAGGCTAGGTTTCCACTTGTTTTTTTTTGCTAAAAACGCCCATAAAAACACCAATTCAGCCACACGGCGTTTGTTTTGTGAAAAAACGCTGCAACCAGATGTTAGCTGTTCTTCAATAGGAAATCGCACAATGCCATATCCACTTGGCGTTTTTCTGTTTGGCGTTTTTTCAGTCCTCTGTGGCATTTTTCTGCTTTTTTGGGCTCTTTGGAGGTTTTTCAGACTCGCAGCATGTTGACACTCTGGCGTTTTTTGCAAGGAAATCTTGGCGTTTTTCT
Source organism: Sceloporus occidentalis (assembly GCA_023333645.1). Lineage (NCBI taxonomy): Eukaryota > Metazoa > Chordata > Lepidosauria > Squamata > Phrynosomatidae > Sceloporus > Sceloporus occidentalis. The sequence goes on along the minus strand of JALMGF010000044.1, from coordinate 33,744 downwards.
CAAATAGAAGTCTATGGGAGAGAAAAAACGCCATGAAAAAGCCATGTGGGTTTTTTGCTTTGGCGTTTTTTATGGCGTTTTTTTCCACAGTTACAATGCAGAGGATGGACCCAGTATCTGTGTGTCCTACGAGAAATAGGCTGCAAACAAACAGTTTCACACAAAGCAAAGTTCATACTGAATTTTACCCCATTTGGAACAAACATGCCATTACAAACAAACCAACTGGATCCTGCGTGCCAAAAGCAACAGCAAACCATTTGCACCATCATTTGGGGCCAATCTTCCTAGAGGAGCAGACATTCGGAATAAAGCATGCCTTACAAACCACAGAAAAGAGACAAAAGGGTCCGCTGGGGCGTTAAAGTAGAACTCTACCAAGGAAATGACACCAGGAGGGGGCAGATACTTGCCATTTATCCGAATCCCTTTTAGCTGGGTGAAAATTCCAACCTGTAAAGGCTGGTCAAAAAAGCAATTTCCACAGAAAGGCTGAAACGCCAGAAAAAACGCCAAAACGCAGGAGAATGCAGTGGCAGTTTTCTTGGCGTTTTTCCTGGCGTTTTTCATCAAGAAAAAAACGCAGGACAAAAACCCAAGTGGAAACCTAGCCTTATAGAAACATATTTTTTCTTAGCGCCTTATGATTGGGCTGCTATTCTTCTACACATAATGAAAGAAATGCTTGTAGATTAGGGTGACTACATGTAGGGACAGGCTGACTAAGTCTGTATTGAGTTAGCCCGCTCAAAGAGAAAGTAATGTGACTTAATATGACCCAGTATTGAGGACAGGCTAGCCTAGGGAGTAACTGCCCCGAGCGGGTCCGAAATTCTTCAAATAGGGCCAAGTCAACTTGAACAGGTCCTTGTGGGGCCAGGAGTGCAGTGGGGTCATGCAATGGATCATTACATGACCCCACGTCAATAGTGCACCTAGGCAGTAAAAATGTGAGCAGTGACTGATGATGAGGGATGGAGTATGGAGTAGTAGCACAGCAACTGAAGACAAGCTCCACACCAGGTAACCTTGTGCTATAGTGTTAGCATGCATGTAATGAGTGGGGGCACATTGGTTCACTCTAGGGCAAACAAGTTCTTTGGTAATGGTATGTGTAGGAATGTTTGGCAGCATCTGCCAGGGTAAAAGGAAGTGAAGATACCGTCAGAACAAGAAAATAAGTATGCCATATTATGCCACAGATGCCAGTTTTAATAAAGTAAAATAGTTCCACACACTTTTAAACCAAATATGTATTATATGTATATATATATATATATATATTATATATATTTTAAAAAAAATACATTGAGCGAACAACAAAAAAGCAGAAGCTACATGTGGTGATAATATATAGATTTGATTATGTTGTTAACCGTAAATGTGACAGATCCTCTTTAAAAGTGTCATTTAGTTGTTATTCAGTGGTATTTTACCACCCCTGCAATCTGAAGTCTGCTTTAAAGTAATTATAATATTACACTTACAAATGTTTATGAGCTGAAATGTATTATGTGAGGAACAAAGCAGAGGTGGGTTGCATGTTTTTTTAGCAGAAGAGAGGGGGTTTTTAATAGATACTGTTAAAACTGTCATATGGTGTGTTAAAGAGTGTTAGAACAACATATAGTCATCTTTTTATGCTATGCTGGTAACATTAACCGTAACCTATTTTTCTGAACAGAATATAAATAAGTCTGTTTGCATAGCAACGGTAGCTCTGTCTAGTCAAATAAAAAAGTGATGCTTGTTGGATTTTTGTCAGGTCCAGAATGCACTGCATGACCAATGTAAGGTCATGTGCATCTTATATTTAGAACAATATTTATGTTACACTTAATAAACATCATTTCTTGGGCTGATTTATATCATATGTCTTTGGGGCTGAATAGCGGGTGAAAACATAAACTTCTTCAGAGCTTATTGATTGGTTGGAAATACAATGTCAAAGAAAAATATCCGAGTTTTTTCTGGTGTTTTTTTAATCTTTTAAAGCTTTTAGTGAGTTATGGCTATTGAAGACTTAGGTAGTTAAAACTCAGAATGATGTAGGTGTCACCTGGCCCCAATCAGGTAAGACATAACATTTGCATTTGGGTGCTCTGGTTTCTTGGTATGCCCCCTTCAGCATACCAAGACATTTTGGACAATGCTATGCTTCACCTTTATGGGAACAGTTTGGGGAAGACCATTTTCTATTCCAGCATCACTGCCCCAGTGCACAAAGCAAGATCCATAAAGACATGGTTGGATGAGTTTGATGTACAAGAACTTGACTGCCCCACAGAGCCCTGATCTCAACCCTATCGAACATCTTTGGGATGAACCAGAACGGAGATTGCGAGCCAGGCCTTTTCATCCAAAATCCGTGTCTGACCTCACAAATGCCCTACTGGCTGAATGGGCAAAATTCCCACAGAAACACTCCAAAATCTTGTGAAAAGCCTTCCCAGAAGAGTGGAAGCTATTATAGCTGCAAAGGGGGGGCCAACTACATATTGATATCTACGAATTTAAAATGTAATGTCATAAAACTCCCTGTTGGTATAATGGCCAGGTGTCCCAGTACATTTGTCTATATAGCATATATATATATATATATATATATATATATATATATATATATATATATATATATATATATATATATATATATACATGATACTCCCCCTGTAGAGGTACAATTCCTCCAGCAGCTTTAAAAGTGTAAAGCACTGTCTAGACTGCTGGCACTTAATATATAAGTCAATAAATGAATACATTAATGATTTAATAAAGAAACAAATGATATATATATTATTATGCCACAAATGTTTACCACACATATCTGAGTTATGCTTAGTATACAGTCATCTGAAAATGCATTCTGCTAACATAAACCTGTTAAAGTCTTACATACTTTTATATAAAAGCCACCTTTCCTTTTGTCTTTGTAAATCAGTTTCTTTCAGCAATTAATTCTTGGTTATGTTACTTTAGTATTGATTAATCCAATACCCACCAGATTTACCCTATTGATCGTTCATGCAATTTTTTTTTTTACCATACTCCAAGGTAACCAGAGTTTGCATGAGAATTAGATCAGTTTTCGCAAGGTTATTAGAAGTCAGGCTGTAGGTTTAACCAAATGCTGTAGTCTGTATGTGCCTCAAATCCTTATTGAGACTCATAATAATGTAGTTTCTGAAAATTCATTTAGGCTCCATTGTATTAAAAGCCAGGTTATTAATAAAACAACAAAGGCTTCTGTAACTTTCACGTGATATGTAACATCCTCATGTTTTGACTGTTTTACTTACATTTATTTTGAATCATAAAGCAAAGGGTATGTATAGCCATGAAAAGTAATACTGTGCATGAATAACAATAACTTGAAGTCATTTACTGAACTGGCCTGTACTAGCCCCTAAGTGTAATAATTTATATATACCTCTGTCATGTTGCAGGAGAAGGATCAACTCGTTATTTTAACAAAGGTCAACTAATGATTGCTTCAATCTATTAAGTAAAATATGTTTTTTAAAGTTTTTATGGCAACTACCTTTCATAACGCCTGCTTTTGTGTGGCATGACCATTCTATCCACCCATCACATGCACTTTAATACTTATGATAGCTGCCTGGCTCCTTTAAATCATTGTAGCATTACTTTTGAAAATGCATAGGAGGATTCTGCAGAAACACCCCACAAGCATTTGCCCCATCCTTTCTGCCTTGGTTTTTTTCCATGAACACCTCACACTGCAAGTGATATACTTACATCTAGTCAGCTCCAGCAATGGCTTAGGGCCCCCTCCTGCACATGCAAAGCAAGCCCCCCCATTGATTTCTTGCAATTGACTGGCTGCTTCAAGTCAGACCATGGAGGATGAGGGCAGCTGCAGCAACAGGGCTGCAACAGGCAGGGCTGGTGCAAGGGTGTTTGCCACCCTAGGCAAAACATAATTTTGCCGCCCCCTGGCTCCACCCCATAAACGCCTCCCCCTTTGCCACACCCTCTTATACCCCACTCCTCCCCATAGTGACCGCGAGCCGGTGCAGGTATTTGACAGCAGCCCGAACATGAAAGTGCTTTGTCATGGATGCATTGCATCATGAGCCCGTACATGTACGCGCTATGTCGTGAAGGGGTTAAACTGAGTTTGCCGCTGGAAAAAACATTAAATGTTAAAAGTCTCCCAGAGGGTCCATCTAGGCCTTCCTGAGACCTCTGATGGGCCCCCGCTGGCTGAGCACAGGTACTGGTTACCTTCTCCACCAACTGCTTTCGTATCCATGTCTACTTTTCTGCAACTCTGCTTCTTCTCTTGCCTCTTCTTATACTTCTGTCATCTTTCTTCATCTGCTTCTTCCCGGTATCAGCTTTGTTATCCAGGTACTTCCACAAAAGGATTGGAGGAAGGGGGAGAGGCTGTCCCCATGATACAGACTGTGTTTTTTTAGACTTTCTTTAGTCTGTTCACTAGTGGTGGAAGTATTATTGTAGCTGAGTTATTGATTTTGAAATATAAGGATATATGGGATGGTCGCAAATCATCTTCCATGTTAATGTTGCAATACTCATGAACAATGAAGGATATATATGTTTGAAGAAGGATAAATGTTGGCCAGGTAGGCAAATTCTACCATATTTGCTCAAATATATGACAACTTTTTTTCCAGAGGAAACACTCAGAAAAATACCCTTCATCTTATATTTGAGGTCATCTTATAATCGTACCTCAAATATAAGTCTGGCTATAAGACTAAGATCCAGATCCCCTGCAGCACAACAGGGGACCTGGATCCTCCTCTCTGGCAACCTCCGCTGCGGCCAGCATTTCCCCTGGGGCTTCTATGACCGAGCGCCAGCATGACATGACCTTCCGGTGCTCCATCATAGAAGCCCCGGTAGAAGTGCCGTTTGGCAGCAGATCTACGCACATCACGCAGACATCCACCGGCTGCCCCCACTAGACACCAGGAAGTCTGGAGCACAGGACAAGTCTGGGGATGTATTGGTAAGTCTGGGGGGGCAGAGTGGCATATATGGGGGAATAAGGCATATCAGGGGGTAGAGTGGCATATAGGGGGGTATAAGGCATATCTGGGGAGCAAAGCGGCATATCAGTGAGGCAGAGTGGCATATAGGGTTTATAAGGCAAATCTGGGGGGCAGAGTGGCAAACCTGAGGGCAGATGTGCATAACTGGGGGGCAGGTTGGCAAATAGAAGGAAATAAAAACAAAAAATGCATTTTTCTCAATCATTGTTTTTATTACATATGAAAAAATACGGTACTATATATGGGATAGTTTATGTTATAGTTTATGTTACAGGATAGATAATATGTTTACAACTGATTAATTCCATTTAATTCAGTTAAGTGTAATGAGTACGTAATTCAATCCCCATATTGCTACTAAATTCATATTAGTTAAAGTCCATGCTGATGAACCACTAGTGTTGGACAGCAACATGCCTTACCAATACTAGTCCGGTTCACAGGCCAGTAAGCCAGAGCAGACAGAGAATTAGCAAAGTAGAATAAGCATTAAAAGTAGTGTGAGAACCAGTCCAGGATAGCATCAAGAAAAGAAAAACCTACTAATGCAAATTAAAGCAAATCATACTAATGTTGCAGCAGAGGGTTCTAGAAGCAGCATTCAGCCTCCACATAGAGGATACAGATGTAAGTTTTGCCATCAAGTATAAAGGCAAGTAAGTTTTGTTACAAGTGTAAGGATGGTTGCAAACTTTACATACTGTAAATGTCAGTTGAATTAGGGTGACTTTTGTATGCTTACATAATAATTGCTAGTGGTTTATCAATAAATCTTATGGGTGCAATGTTTTCTTTTTTTATGAAAATGAAACAACGAAACATTCATGATATTTAATTATGATATAGTTTTGTTTTTAGATTAGTTAGTAATACTACAGAATGCATGCTATTTAGTTTTCATTCCAAAATGCTGAATTAGTGGTTCTCACAATTGCCAAGAGCCAAAGGTTGTTTTAGAGGACAACATCAATATTTTGCCCAGCACAATGTAATAATCCACTGTGTTGGTGCCAAACACTTCTTGCGGATCAGTGCCTGCATATTGTGCCAGTCTTGAACTAGATCAAGAAGCTTAACGATGAGCCTAAATTTGTTTCTGAAGCTGACTTTAACTTGAACTTACAAACAGTAGGTGAACTTGTACTTGAGTAAATACTCAATTATGGTATCACTTCAACTTTCTGGCTATTTTACAGCAATATCTACCGACTAAAAATAAAGAAGCAATGTCACCTATCTCGCGCTATTTCCTCATAGTGTAACCTGGCCATAGTGTAACTAGCCATGGAGATAATTGTACACTAGGCCTTCAAAGCATTCCATGAAAGCGCTGTATGTATCCTGGCAGAAACCATGCAAGTCATTGCCGCTAGCCTATCTTAAGTCTTCTTAGTATGGCAGGGGTTGAGTCTCAGACTCTCAGACAACCGCTCTGAGCAACTTGGTCTGAGAGGAGCTCTGGCAAAGGGCAGGGCAAGGTACACCTCAGAAAAACTTAGCCTGGGGACACCAATGGCTATGGCACCAGGATTTAAAAGGTCTGTAAGAGCGACTCTATTGGTCTACAGCAGGGGGCTCCTCTGGCATCATCCAACGAAGGGCAGCTCTAGATGGGCAGAATTTTGCCCAATTTATTTGAAAAGGCAGCATCCTATGACAATGCCAGATTGAATGTCAATGGTCTCTGCAGTCGAGGCCATTCTATCACCAATGTTTGTTTATTGATATTGAAATAGTCAAATCTACTGGCTTTATAGTGTAGTACCACAATTCATAACGCCTAATTTGTCAAGTGGTCCTAGTATGACCATAACTACATTTTCTACCCCTAATAATATACCTTTTGCCAGTGCAGATTGCCAACCAATTTAAGATGCTTCTCACAAGTTCAACAGGACATCCGGTTATTTAGAATGTTATGTAACAACTTTCGACATCAGAATACCAAGAATAAAACATGGTTTTCTTCTAATTGTTTACAATAACACCTACCTGATTAATCAGACCATTAGCACAGAAATAAATGATCACAAAGTGTTGTTGACATTCCAATTGTTTCTGAGCAAATCATTGTGTCCAGCATTCTCAACATGCAAATTGTGTTGGTTATGCTTCTAGGAACGATAGTATATTTTTAGCAAGTATAGGCAGTGTTCTGTATATCTTCTTAGTGACATATCGTTGCTATGGAAAGCATGCCAGTGGGTAGGTTTTAAACGGACAAGCTACAGTATCCGTCAAGCATGTCCAACTCATTTGAGTTAAAATACCAGTGTTAAATTAAATTATATTATCTATAAATATCTTGTACGCATTAAAGAAATAACCTTAAAATAAAATGTCAATGACACATAAAAAGTTACAGACGTCACCAAAATGTATAGGCAGTTACTGCATTGATACATCAAAGCTTCTACTTTAATTTACCAGAATAACATAAGTGGTGTATATTAATTCTAAAAATGCTATAAATTTGTCACTTAAGTGTGCTTCATAATGTTAAATCTTGATAACAGTTTTGCACATACGCATGTCCTGTATTTTCTCTAAAGGGTGTAAGGGGAAAAAAGCAACATATGAATAAGTCCACTGCTGCATTTAGATACCAAATACAACTAATACAAGGCACTCCAGTAGGTGTTCATCACCTTGCTGTGTTAAAGTGCTACTTTTTTTTAAGTTTATGGGTTTCAAGGTTTTATTTAGACAATACACTGAGGTACTATTGTTCTTCTTGGGTCTATGTTAGGGTTACCAGGTTGACCTTTTAAAACAAGACTATCTATACTACATGCTGTGGCCTGGACAGTATGCAGTATTTATGTGCTGAAAGTAATTTTGTTTATTAATTTAACATAATGCTGGGAAGCCTCTTCCAAGACTGTATTGTGGAATTCATAAATGCCATGATTTAGGCAACCCCCACTGTACATGCAGAGGGGGTTGGGCTGGTGGTGGCCTCTCTGATTTCAATATTTGGGCCACTGCTAGAAACGTTCTGTACTATTGAAATTCCGATATGGGTGGTGGACAGAACTGGATATTGTATGCGTGTGTGTTGTCTACCAAATCACTTGCACCATAGGCTCAGATTTGCCAGCCCTCTGGCGTTGACTCACAAAGAGTCTCTATGTTTGTGCATGTAAGAACATAAAGTTAAGAAACATACATGATTCCTAAACAATGGCCAAAGCCCCGTTAAAGAGACACTGTAGCCATCATATGCAGTTTAATTCAGAAGAATCCCCTCTAGAAGTTTAGCCTCTTTCCGCTGCCCCCAACTCCTTGTGTTGCAGGAGATGAGTTTGGCCAAAAACTAATAGCTCTTGCTCATGTAAACCTATGGCAAAATTCCAAAAAGAGTAATGGTCGATATGTAGCAGGCAGAAAACACAATTTATTATGACAAATAAAAGTTAAGGAATGTTGTCAGCCTAACAGGGAACCACTCTCATTATAAACGTACATTTATGAGGCATACATCATCAGGGTTGTCTCACCGGCCTATTCAGAACTAGAGAAGCAATTACTCATATTTCATATAAAGCTATCAATATCAGTCTTCAGCAGTACTGAGACATTCTAGAAAAGTTATCGGTCTGATACCTAGCTAGTCATAGAAATCTTAATGTATTCTTCTTGGTTAAGCATTTTCTAAACAAATAAATAGTGTAGTGCTGGTAGCAATAATTCCTACAGGTAATGGGATTTTTAGTGACAAGGGCGCTCCTGCCAAAGTAGCATGTAATTCCCCAACATAATCCTTGTAGAGTAGCTGCTAAATCAGTATAGAATAAGTCAAGTACATTATTTTGCTATATTCCAATATTAAAAACTGCTCAATGAATGGAAAGTGAACAAGAATACTGATTCACACTGAAATCAAGTGCCGTTACATACACCTCAATGCCACCTGATGCATATGTCCTTTCCAGAATTTGTAGGGAAATTCGAGAATTATGTAATTTCTAATTTCCCAGGATAATTCTCACATGGAAAGGGCAGATTTAGGTATGCAAGTAAACAACAAAGTATACTTTGCAAACTGAAGAGTAGCTGCAGTAGGCAGGTGTATGCACTTTACTTTCCCCATAGTTGTATCCATCACTATCTACTGCTTTCTAAGTGAGAATTCTGCTGACATCTATCAAAGGACGTTTATGTTCTCCTGCTCCCAGGAGAACACAGTTTTTTTGTAGAAAAACAAAACTGACTTTTATTGCTGTTGATGGCCACAGATTCCAAAAATAAAACAGATGGAAAGAGGTTTGCAATTCATCAACCTAATGCAATATTAAACTTTAAGATTAAGTGACAGTTTAGATAGAAGATCCAGCTCCACAAATAAGGGTTAAAAATTCAAAATTTAATTAGACCAGTTAAAACATGATAGACAAAAAAAGAGAAAAAAGAGAGATGTGCTCAAGTGATTGAGAAAAAATACGCCAACGCGTTTCAAACCTTACGGTTCTTAATCATGGCTTAAAAGTATGTTGCTGCTACTGCACCTTATATATAAATGACTCTGTCTAGAGATTGATCTATGCTCACGCCCCCTCGTTAACCCATAATTAGTCAACATAGGGAATGGGTGCAATTAATACAAACCAAACCAAGGGAGCGGGTGCAATTGATACAAATCAAATCAAAAGCAAATCAAGGGAGCGGGTGCAATTGATATAAATCATGGTAGACATGGAAATTCTACATCAAATGATAATTTCAGTACGTATAACAAATGAACAAAAATCAACGTAATAATAATAATATAATATATAAAGTTTAATAAATATATGCTAGGTCATTTCTATAATTCATGCCCACAGGAAATCTCGTGTCAAGGCATAAAATCCAAAAAGCTTCCCTTAGGCGAAGAGCACGGGACCAATCACCTCCCCTATTAGGGGGGTGAACGCGTTCTATGCCTATTACTTCTAAATTTGTTGTATTACCATTATGTATTTCACTGAAATGTTTGGATAAACCAGACATGGATCGTAGCGAAGAAAGAGCTGTACCTAAATCATGTATGTGTTCATACCGTATTTGCTCGATTATAAGACGACCCTGATTATAAGACGACCCCCCAAATCTTAATATTAATTTAGGAAAAAAAGAAAAAGCCTGAATATAAGACGACCCTATAGGAAAAAAGTTTTACCAGTAAATGTTAATTCATTTAAACACTTTTTTTAATAAAAGCTATGCTTGAGAAAAATATTTTGGTTTTATTTCCTTCTATTTTCCAACCTGTCCCCCAGTTATGCACATCTGCCCCAGAAGTGCCTTATACCCCCTATATGCCACTGTGCCCCATGATATGCCTTTTAACCCTCTAAATGCCACAGTGCCCCATAATATGCCTTTTAACCCTATATGCCACTGTGCCCCATGATATGCCTTTTAACCCTATATGCCACTCTGGCACTTAGAGGGTTAAAAGGCATATTATGGGGAAGAGTGGCATATAGGGAGGTTTAAGGCATTTCAGGAGGCAGAGTGGCATTAAAGGGGTTAAAAGGCATTTCACAGAGCACTCTGCCTCCAGAAATGCCTCAAACCCACATTTAACACTCCCCCTCCCTCCTCCAAACTTACCGGTGCTTCTGAGTTGGGGGGGTGCATAACACAGGAGGGTCCAGGTCCCCTGCATCTGAGCCCCAGGTGCTTAGTCCGGGCAGCATGTAGAGCTCCACGCGAATCGCGTAGAGCTCTAAGCACCGGGGACTCAGAAGCACCGGTACGTTGGAGGGGGCATAACACAGGAGGATGCAGGTCCCCTGCATCCTCCTGTGTTATGCCCTCCCCCCTCCAACTTACCGGTGCTTCTGAGTCCCCGGTGCTTAGTCCGGGCAGCGTTTAGAGCTCTACGCGATTGTATCGTGTAGAGCGTAGAGCTCTACACGATACAATCGCGTAGAGCTCTACACGCAGCCCGGACTAAGCACCGGGGACTCAGATGCACCGGTAAGTTGGGTCGGGGGTTAACACAGGAGGATCCAGGTCCCCTGCATCTGGGTCCCCAGTGCTTAGTCCGGGAAGCGTGTAGAGCTCTACACGCAGCCCGGACTAAGCACCGGGGACTCAGAAGCACCGGTAAATTGGGGGGGGGGGGGATTAACACAGGAGGATCCAGGTCCTCTGCATCGCTGCGGGGGATCTGGATCTTAGTCTCATAATCAGACCTATTTGAGGTCTGATTATAAGACGACCCTGATTATAAGACGAGGGGTATTTTTCAGAGCATTTGCTCTGGAAAAAACCTCGTCTTATAATCGAGCAAATACGGTATATACGTCTTTTAAACTTTCGGGTAGTGCACCCGACATATTGTACATTACATGAAGTACATGTTGCTAAATATATGACATGCGTTGTATCACAATTGATGAAAGTTTTTATAGAGTAGCTTTTGCGATTACTTAGTGACCTAAACAAATTAGTTTTCTTGATGTAACTACACAAGTTGCACCTGGGTTTAGAGCATTTGTAACATCCTTTAAGATGTAACCAACTACGTACATTATCACTGGGAAAAAAAATGTTTTTCCCCCTCCCCTTCGCCCTATTGTGGCAGGGATAGGGTCAGTACATGAGAGACTGGGCGCATGGATGGATGAATTGCTTCAACCTTTAGTTATTCGTACTATGGGCTATATACGAGATACTAAATCCTTATTAACAGCTATGGATGTTATGCCATGGTCAGATGGCTGTTCATGGATGTCATGTGATGTTGTCTCACTTTATTCTTGCATTCCCCATAAACAGGCTGTGGCTGCAGTTAATTTTCACTTAAAGAAATACAGCACATATAGTACTTTTTTACAATCATATGTTTTGGATGTTCTACGATTTCTGTTAGAACATAATTTTTTTAGGTTTGACAGCAATTTTTATTTTCAAATTACTGGTTGTCCTATGGGTGCAAAATTTTCCCCCACTTTGGCGAATCTCTACATGTCCTACTGGGAGGAGAGTCACCTGTATGTGGCCACAAATCCGTTTACATCTTGGATTAGCTGGTATGGCCGATATATAGATGACCTCCTCTTGGTATGGACAGGGCCACGTTTTGAGGCAGATAATTTTCTACATCATATTAATTCTAATGAATTAAATCTCAAATTTACATTAGAATGGGGTGGCAATACCATTAATTTTCTAGATGTGTGTTTAACCGGTGACGTGGTTAGAGCCAAGGTGGTTACGTCTTTGTTCCGTAAACCCACGTCTGGGAACAGCACATTACATGCTTCCAGTTGCCATCCTCGACATGTAATTCGTAATCTCCCTGTAGGTGAATATATTCGTGCGAAAAGAGCCTCTTCCAATGAATTGAGTTATGACATCACACGTAATGATATTACCAATAGACTCAGAAGAAGAGGTTACTCTAATACCATCTTAAATGGAGCCCAAAATATTGTAAGCTCAAAAAAAGTAGTGATTTATTATTCACCATAGATTCAGATGTTTCATCCCATAAGCCCAAAAAATACGCTAATTATGATCCAAAGCATATTACATTTTCCACTGCATATAGCACTGAGTTCACACACATAAAGGATATTTTAATCAGGCATTTACCGGTGCTTTATGAAAATGACATCCTCAGTGAGATTCTCAGAAATGGTGTTAAAGTAGTAGCGAAAAGAGGCTGTACACTACGTAATCAATTGTCTCCTAGTGATTTTTCAACCAGTGATAATGTACGTAGTTGGTTACATCTTAAAGGATGTTACAAATGCTCTAAACCCAGGTGCAACTTGTGTAGTTACATCAAGAAAACTAATTTGTTTAGGTCACTAAGTAATCGCAAAAGCTACTCTATAAAAACTTTCATCAATTGTGATACAACGCATGTCATATATTTAGCAACATGTACTTCATGTAATGTACAATATGTCGGGTGCACTACCCGAAAGTTTAAAAGACGTATATATGAACACATACATGATTTAGGTACAGCTCTTTCTTCGCTACGATCCATGTCTGGTTTATCCAAACATTTCAGTGAAATACATAATGGTAATACAACAAATTTAGAAGTAATAGGCATAGAACGCGTTCACCCCCCTAATAGGGGAGGTGATTGGTCCCGTGCTCTTCGCCTAAGGGAAGCTTTTTGGATTTTATGCCTTGACACGAGATTTCCTGTGGGCATGAATTATAGAAATGACCTAGCATATATTTATTAAACTTTATATATTATATTATTATTATTACGTTGATTTTTGTTCATTTGTTATACGTACTGAAATTATCATTTGATGTAGAATTTCCATGTCTACCATGATTTATATCAATTGCACCCGCTCCCTTGATTTGCTTTTGATTTGATTTGTATCAATTGCACCCGCTCCCTTGGTTTGGTTTGTATTAATTGCACCCATTCCCTGTGTTGACTAATTATGGATTAACGAGGGGGCGTGAGCATAGATCAATCTCTAGACAGAGTCATTTATATATAAGGTGCAGTAGCAGCAACATACTTTTAAGCCATGATTAAGAACCGTAAGGTTTGAAACGCGTTGGCGTATTTTTTCTCAATCACTTGAGCACATCTCTCTTTTTTCTCTTTTTTTGTCTATCATGTTTTAACTGGTCTAATTAAATTTTGAATTTTTAACCCTTATTTGTGGAGCTGGATCTTCTATCTAAACTGTCATTTGGATTAACCGAGGATATGGCTCGGCCTTCTATCCCGTGCTCCCTGCAATTTGAAGCGTCTCTGCAAAACATCTAAATGGTGAGCTGGAGTTATCTTTGTTTTTTGTTACATTTTTCTTTAAGATTAAGTACTGCTCTATTTGCTTTTCTGGGGCTTTAATCAGTTTGTATTTATGTGATGAAAACTAATAGTTATTACACTGTTCGGGTAGACACGGAAGCCAGATAATTATAACTTATATGTTTTGATGCATAAATGAAGCATTACAATCTGATTTACTAAACAGATTTAATAAGTGCAGGTCCCTGCATCCCACAGAAGAGACATGTACCCCAGTCTTAGAGAACCTCAAGACACTAAGACACAAACATCTCATAACTGCTAAGAGAACTTACATAAGAAGAAGATATTGGAAGGAATTATTCCTCTGCAAGAAGAACAGGGACTGGCTTTAAATTGGTGATATGGCTTTAAAGAAATCTCCACACATTTATGGATATTAAGCATTATTCAGCACAGCCCTTCTCGGAGACAGACTGATGATCAAAGCAGAGCTGGAGCAGCAAATCAGTATAGGGCACTGATAGCTAAGAGACTACTGGGTCTCTCCCTTATTGCCGGAGAAGCTCACTGGGGTTTGTAATGTTCCTTGTTATGTCACTTTTATACAAATAGTCAAGTACTGTTTTGATTAAGCTTTACTTGACAATCTGATCACTTCACCTCCAGTTACAACATCAAATCTACCCAGAAAGTCATAATACTTTTCCTTTAAGGAGAGTGAGTGTTAACACTTTTGATATGTTACAGGGTTGACCCTTTCTAATACATTGTTAAGACAGTATGTTGAAATGTTTAATTCACCTACCTTTTTTTCCACCTCGAAGATGAGCATGGCACCTACATATTACTGGTTTTGTAAATAAACGGTTTGAACACTGACCTTCCAAATATTCGATGATTATCTGACTTAAAGACATAGACATAACTTGAGCCTCTGTATCCTCTTTGGCACAGGAGGGTCTCAGAGCCTCCGGAGTTTATTGGTGCAAATCTAGGTCCTTTGAAGCAGTTACTAATGAATCCTGAATTACTGCCAGACACACAAAGAGTACATGTGGTAGGGGTAAAACAAGATCGAACATTCAGTGGGTCTGAAATGTGCCTAGACCCCGAAAACGGTCTAGATGATTTATTAATAAAGGCTGTGTTAACTGTGATATCATTTGCTAGGTCTTTAAAGGTTCTTCTCAACTCCTGTTCTGGGGTTGGGATGTGCACTAAGAAGGGAAGGCCTATCCAGGTGAGGTAGGAAAAACTTATGTTGTATGCCCGCTAGTTATAATTTGATAGTGTTGGGGGGAAGTTTGAAATTTAGTGTGGCAAAAGGTAGTACTGAATGTAGGCACGGGCGTAGGAACCGGGGGGGACGGATCCCCCCCAGGAAATCATGCGGGGGGGGACCGATAATATAGAAATCCCCCCCAGGGTGAGTACACTCGGGTGCAGCTGTGAGGGTGCTCACAGCTGCCCGATCGGCAGCTGCAGGCTGCAGGACTGGTTAGGGAAATCCGTGATCTCCCCAACCAGTCCTGCAGTTGCATTAAGGTCACACTCACCAGCTGTCTGTAACTGAGCGCCGGGCGACGGGATATGACGATTATATCCAGCCCCGGCGCTCAGCAGAAACAGCTGTGCGCAGCCGCACTGCACAGACTGCGAGCGGCAAACAGAAGGAAGGTTAGAACAGAAATCAGAAAGGAGGAAGCAGGAAGCAGGAAGAAGGAAGAGAAAGCAGAAAGGAGGAAGAAGGAAGAAAAGGTAAGATTTGTGGAGAACCAAGGTGGGTGGGTGGTTGATTATTGGGGGTTTGATGTGGAGAACAAAGGTTGTGGGGGGGGTCTGATGTAGAGAACGAAGGTTGTGGGGGGGTCTGATGTGGAAAACAAAGGTGGGTTAGGGGGGTCTGATGTGGAGAATGAAGGTGGGTGGGAGGGGGTCTGATGTGGAGAACAAAGGTTGTGGGGGGGTCTGGTGTGGGGAACAAAGGTGGGTTGGGGGGTCTGATGTGGAGAACGAAGGTGGGGGGGGTCTGATGTGGAGAACGAAGGTGGGGGGGTCTGATGTGGAGAACGAAGGTGGGGGGGTCTGATGTGGAGAACGAAGGTGGGGAGGTCTGATGGTAGATTTGTGTGTGCATATACATATGGTAAGGCATGTGTATGGGCACTTGGGCAGGCATATGTGTATAGGGCAGCTTTGTATATGTGCGTGTATGTGCATACATCTGTATGGGCAGTGTATATGTGTACGTCTGTATGGGCAGTGTATATGTGTACGTCTGTATAGGCAGTGTATATGTGTATGTCTGTATGGGCAGTGTATATGTGTACGTCTGTATAGCCAGTGTATATGTGTACGTCTGTATAGGCAGTGTATATGTGTATGTGTGTATGGGCAGTGTATATGTGTACGTGTGTATAGGCAGTGTATATGTGTATGTCTGCATAGGCAGTGTATATGTGTACGTCTGTATGGGCAGTGTATATGTGTACATCTGTATGGGCAGTGTATATGTGTACGTCTGTATGGGCAGTGTATATCTGTGTATATAAGGAGTGTATTTGTCTTATAGTGTATACGTCTTTGTAAGTATGTGCAAGGGCAGTGTATATTTATGGGGAGGCGTGTGTGTGTGAGCAGATTATGTATGTTTGGGCAAGCGTGTATAAGGGTAGTGCATATGTGTGAGTACTGGCAAGTGTGTATGTGCAGGCAATTGCAGCGTATACGTGTGTTTTTGTGGGCAGGCATGCGTAAGAGCAGTGCAAATGTGTGTATGAGCAGGCATGTCGTACTTAAAGGGAAGATTATGATTCCCTGTAACACATGTTTAACCCATTGTGTGTGTGTATGTTAGTGTGTGCATGCGTGTGTATGTTATTCAAGTGTTTAAGCGTGTGGATATGTTCCTGTGTGTATGACGTGTTAGGAGTCTTAGATGGTTCCTAGTAGTTCATAGTAGTCTCTGTGGCCGTGTCCAGTGGGGTCCATCTGTGGTTGTAAGATTTGTCTTTTTTTGTGAGTTTCTGTGGGAATTTTCTCCCATTCATCCAGTAGAACGTTTTATGAGCTGAAGGTGATATACCAAGACATTTTGGACAACACTATGCTTCTAACTTTGTGGGAACAGTTTTGGGGATCATGACTGTGCCCCAGTGTGCAAAACAGCTACTTTGCACCATAACCACTACAGTGCGTTGGTTGTAGGGTCTTACTCTGCCTGCAGTTAATAAAATATTTCTATAAGAGTATTTAAGTGTTGTCTGCTCCCAGACCACAAATGCGGAAAGGGTTAATTGCATCATTGTATTTCTGTAGGATCTTTTGTTAAAATTTTGGCAATTGTGCATTACTTAAAGTATTATTACCAGTTGTTCTAAGTGAAATAACTGAAATATAGGCCAAACTTTTGGTTAATTTTCTTTGACCTGTTTGTTTAATAAAGAGCTTCTCTGTGAAAACTGAACATGATACTTTTTTTGTGAGGAAATTGTACATACACACACACACATACATTTATATAAAATTTGCCATGAACAATTCCCAGTTTACTGAACAAGAATATACCCTACCAGTAAAAATCCTATCCCCCCCAGATTTTTAGGGGTTCCTACGCCCATGAATGTAGGGAGTTTTTGTAAAAAATATTTTTCCATTAACCCCCCCATCCCTGCACATGAAACGAGTAGAAAATGAGACCCCTCCCTCCTTGCACATAAAACAAGTAGAGCTGGTGAGCAGCTCGATCTAAACGATTCCCTCCTTCCTCCCTCTCTGCACATGAAACGAGTAGAAAACGAGACCCCCTCCCTCCCTGCACATGAAACGAGTAGAGCTGCTGAGCAGCTCTGTCTAAACAAGACCCCCTCCCTCCCTGCATGTGAAAATAGTAGAGCGGCTGACAGGGGCGTAACTAGACGCCTCAGGGCCCGGGTGCGAGAATCTGTTAAGGGCCCCCCCACCCCCTCACCCCCCCCAAAAAAACATGATTTTTACCCAACAATTTTTTTTCAACTAATTCAACAAATTCAATTTACATATTGAATCATATCTGTAAAAAAATCAAAGAAAAAGGGGCGCATGTACAAAGGGCATAATCCAGGGGTGTCCAAGTTTTTTCTGCAGTGGTACACTTCATCAGAATTGTATACGTGCGCGGGCCGCACTCATTTTTCACTGTGACAAAAAATATGGCCTTTAATAAAATATGCAGATTAAAATAAAGTAAATAAAACAAAACCTTTACTCTTCCTCTCACTGATTTCTGGGCCTTGAAAGTTTTGCGACTACAAATTCAGGATTCCCTAGATTTATTCTAGGGATGAACTAAAATGAAAATTCTGGACCAAAACATTCAGGGTTCACTTAGCCAAAACCGAAAATGACCCCCACCTTTAAAAATAATAATAAAAACTCACATGTTTAATAAAAGTAGGTAACACACAATTGGACAAAATTAGCAATATGACTTGGCATGATAGGAGTGTGATTGCTAACAGCAATCACACTCCTATCATACCCAGGCAACCAGTAAATGCTGGTACCTAGGCATGATGGGACTGTGCTCGCTGTGATTGCTGTTAGCAATCACACTCCTATCATGCCAAGTCAGCCAGTACATGCTGGTACAGGGTGGCTGTAAGTGATGTGCAGACCCCATACTGCTGGCAGCATCACTACACAAGGGGGGCAGGTAGCTAGGTTTCAGCATGTACTGGCTGACTTGGCATGATAGGAGTGTGATTGCTAACAGTAGTCACAGTCCCATCATGCCTAGGTTCCAGCACTTACACATCCATCCAGTAAATGCTGGAACCTAGGCATGATGGGACTGTGATTGCTGTTAGCAATCACACTCCTATCATGCCAAGTCAGCCAATACACGCTGGTACAGGGTGGCTGTAAGTGATGTGCAGACCCCATACTGCTGGCAGCATCAATACACAAGGTGGGCAGCTAGCCAGGTTTCAGCATGTACTGGCTGACTTGGCATGATAGGAGTGTGATTGCTAACAGCAATCACAGTCCCATCATGCCTAGGTTCCAGCACTTACACATCCATCAAGTAAATGCTGGAACCTAGGCATTATGGGACTGTGATTGCTGTTAGCAATCACACTCCTATCATGCCAAGTCAGCCAGTACATGCTGGTACAGGGTGGCTGTAAGTGCAGACCCCATACTGCTGGCAGCATCACTACACAAGGGGGGCAGCTGGCCAGGTTTCAGCATGTACTGGCTGACTTGGCATGATAGGAGTGTGATTGCTAACAGCAATCACAGTCCCATCATGCCTAGGTTCCAGCACTTACACATCCATGCTATCACACACACACACACTCATTTATTCATATAATCATTCATTCACAGATTCATTCCCTCAATCACACACACTCATTCAAACACCCTCCCCACCCCCTTACCTGCACTGCAGCTCCTCGATGCCACTCACAGACTTCAGCAGGGGGCGCGGCCTCCCTCTGCCTTCTCTGCTAAAGCACAGAGGAAGTAGGATGTCACGTGAACTCCGCTTCCTCTGTGCACTCCAGAAGACCCTCCCACAAGTAAGTAGCAGGGCTTGAGGTGCGGCTCGTGTAAGATCGGTTGCCCTGGCGGGCCGCATGTTGGACGCCCCTGCCTTATTTTTAAAAAAAAAAACGTAAAAAAGATTTCGGGCGGCCCCTTGGCTTGGGCCCCCCTGCCGCCGGGGCCCGGTCGCAGTCGCGACCCCTGCGACCCCGGTAGTTCCGCCACTGGCGGCTGAGCAGATGAAAAAGAAAATAAAAGTGTTTACCCAGGGAGGGAGGGACTCCCAGGCAGTTGAGAAACTAGATGAGGTGCAGTGAAATGCACAAATGTGAGCAATGAGACACCCCTGGAGTGTAAACGAGTTGCCCTGGGAGTATGAATAGAACGCCCTGCAAGCGCTAACGAGACGCCCAGCGCTAATGAAACACCCTCAAAGCGCTAATGAAACTCCCTGAAGGAGAGGGTCCTGAAGATGTATAAATACCCCTCCCATAAATACAGGCTGAAAACAGCCTTTACATTTGTTATACCACTAGTTAGTTTTGTGTAGAACGTGTACCTTGTGTACATTTTCTCTACAATATACTGTTAATTACACAGTGCAATTGCTTAAACATGAATCAATATAGTTACAAATATGCTTCTGAAGCACTATATCCTACCCACTGATAAGCTGGAAATACACACATATTAACTGCTAGTAAGAACACTTTGGTGAGTGTAACATGATTGTTTTGTGTTTCTGAGGTGTAAGTTGGACTGACTCAGAAAACTAATACCAGTGGGTGGTATTAAACTAGAGGATTCATTAAGTGTATTGATAAAGCTTTCAAAATGTTTAATTCAACACCATTGAGCTGTTGGTAAACTACTATATGGGATAGCTTTACACAGAACATATATGCATACCATTTCTCAAGGACACTGCCTATGTTTATTGAAGGCACCCAGACTTCACAAATGTACTGACAATCTGCTCTAAACTCTTAAATCAAATGATGCTCATTTTACCTTTTAGTTATAATAAAATTGAATCATGAAGTTTACCCCTTCCAAGACTCCCATTTTAGTAATCAGATAGAATCAAATAAAACAACAGCTTTGTGATAAGCAGACAGGAATGATACTGCTACACTATGAAAATGTTGTGGGGTTAGTATGTGCAGCGATGTAGGGTGGCAGATCCTCTTGGGAAATAAGCCCCCCAATATGCTGCTGCTCAACGGGCCAGTTACTAGGGAGATCTCTGATCTTTGGCACAGCCTCCTTATGCTGGTTTAAAAGGAATTCTGTGCCATCCTACACTGGCGCTCCGCAGCAAGGACAGTGGCCATGGAGTTGGCTGCTAGGAGCACTGCCCTGGGTGAGGCCTAGGGCTGCATCCAAGATGAAGGCATCACTGCATAGCTCATTACACATAGATTCCTAAATATGCCACAAATGTTTCCAGACTCAGTCTCCCAGAGTACAATGCTCAGAGCTTGTCTGTTCCACTTTAGTTTTACCATCTAATGTGTCAATTTACTAGAATCCCATCAAAAAATCTCCAACAAAGCAGGATAAAAAAAAAGTACCAAGAAGAACAAGTTAATTTGTCTCGCATACTTCCACTGTCAGAGTCGGTCCTTTGGCTGTACATGATAATTTAAAGCAAATATCATTCAGGATGTATAAATTAATTACTCAGAAAAGCGTGGTAAATTGGACTCGTCGGTATCAATAATATTTTTCATGTTGGCACACTTTGCTGTGAGGGGTGGTAGGAAGATTAAAGCACTTTCCTCCTTTCCACTTTGTAGCTGTCTGATAAAAGGCAACAGATTTTCATATGACTCACCAGCAAACATCTGATGTTCTGTCTACTGTGCTATCATCTATTCCCTTTTAACTTGCTATAAGAGCATAAAATCTAGCTCTGTGTAGGAGTATTTTATCTGGATGCCATTAGGTATCACATAGAGAGAGCTTAGCCATGTATTCTCAAGTACACAGTTATAAGTTGTTTCAATTCATATTTCCAGCAGGAGTTCAAATGTTTCACTAGTGCTCAAACAGCAATTAACTTCTAATTTATTTTATGTTGAAAAAAAATAAAAATTCAATGGCCTTGGTCACCTTTTTTTCCTTTGGTTAAATGGTAATCAGAATGCGGCACTATTTCTATCTTACATTGCTTCGCACAAGGTGATTCTCGCTAGACTTGTGCATTCGTCTTCAGACGAACATGAAAACGAACACGAAGAGTGCCTAAGAAACGTATAATAGAATATAGTGGCGGTAAAACGTACACGAAGACACACAACACGAAGAATCTTCGTGTTAGTCTTCGTCTACTAATCTCCCTGGTCCCTTCCCCATCTAGCCTACCTTATCTCCGCAACATGGCAGGCAAGCGGAAATCTGTAGGTTCGGCATCAGGGGTTAAGGGGCCGTGTGAACGACTCTATTGGGCAGACTTTTAACTGTTGCAGCAGGGAGACCAATGGTCTCTACCGGCCAAATTGCTGGGAAAGGATTTTAGAAGTCTGTACAAGAGACCCTATTGGTCTCCTGCAGGGGCTCGTCTGGCATCAACCAATTGGTTGATGCCAGAGGAAGAGCATACAGGCGACCAATAGGTTCACTCGCACAGCCTTTTTAACTCCTGACGGGGAACCTACGGATTTCTGCTTCCGTTAATCCCTGCAATGCTGCGGAGATAACTGGAGCGGAAATCCATAGGTTCATCGTCGCGGATTAACTTGGCCGACAGAGACCACTGGTCTCCCTGCTATAACAGTTAAAGGTCTGTACAAGCTACTTTAGTGGTCGTTCGTATGGACTTTTAACTGTTGTAGCAGGGAGACCAGTGGTCTCTTCGGGCCAAGTTGCTGGGAAAGGTTAAAAGTCTTTACGAGCGACCCTATTGGTCGCCAGCAGGGGCTCGTCTGCCATCAACCAATGAGGTACAGGTGTACTTCAACGGTTGATGGCAGAGGAGGCCCCTGCAGGCGACCAATAGAGTTGCTCGTACAGACATTTAAACTCCTGGCGCCAAAGCTGCTGCATAGTCCGTACCGTGTTAACCCCGTATTAACTCCTTCTAAAAAAACCAGAAAAAAAACAAAGAAAAAAACGAACACGAAGAACCAAGATTTTTTTTTCTCCGAAGACAAACAAGGTGTACTTCAAGAAGACGAACACGAAGACACCTCCAGGGCCCAAGCCTAATTCTCACCATCCCATTTAGTTTGTTCTCTGTCCACATGTGGTAACTTAAAACCGTACTTAGCAGAACTAGGTGGACCTAGTTAGATTAAGCGTTTGTGCTTCTCTATGTATATGGTCTTCCCTTTTGAACAAGCAAGTAGGAATCCATTAGTCTAAAAACAACACAATTATGTGCACCAGGCATACATAATGTTACCTAGAAGTGCACTTTTCTGAATCATCAAGTTCCAAGTCAAAAATGAGCATTTCAGAAAGTGAGACGAGTCTTAGATTCAATGATCCATAAGGTATACTGCAGTAATTATAAGAAGCGCGCACGGTCCTTTGACTAACATGGCTTTTGTTACTGTACTTCAATGAAGGTTCATATGTATGAAAAAAGGCAGTTTATAACCTGTTCAAATTTCAGTGAAATGCCATTGATTCAGATTCTTAATCGAATGGCATTTTCAGTGTCAGCGCCTGCATTTGTCCTTTTAATGATCATACATAGTGTTCTGTGAATAAAGAGACAGAAATCCGCCTATAATGTGGAACATCATGCCCCCTCACCTTGCCCAACTTCATAAATAACTTTTATATGCCAATTATATGTCATTGCAAAAAGTGATACAACCCTCAACAATATTCTCTAATCTCCTTCTCTGAATAAATTGTCTAGAAGTCCTATGCAAGTTCTTCATTCAGTAATGCTTGGCAGGTGTCTTTGAAAGGTAGCCACTTAGCATTGGTTAAATTAGAGCTTGTTTATAGTGGTACACTTTTTTGTTTGCTGGGAATGGCCTTACTAAAGAAAAAGAAACTAAACCCAGCTTTGGCAGTGTCTTTGATGCCATTTATTAAGCATATAATCATACATTGGAACTTCCTGGGGGTCTATCTGGAGTGCTCTCTTTTTCTGGGGGAGTGGCTCTGTGAAGGCACAGGTCTAGTAGCGTGTAGGGATGGGGCTATCCCCAGACAGCGTTTACTGGGTGGAAAGTAGAGGGAAGTGGGCAGAGAGTAGGCAGGAATTCAGTATGGCCCCATGGAGAGGGTTTGTGCTGATTCTATGCATGGATGATATTTTAATCTTGTGTATGGGTCCCTAAGGTGGATTGTGTGGAGAGCAGGGCAGAACAATGCTCCAACACCAATTTTACAACTGGAGATCACAACAAGCAAATAGGAACACGTCTCTAACAAATATCATGATTCTTTGTTGATCAGGCCCCCCGATGTCTTGTTGCTCAATGGGCTAGTTACAGGGGGGATCTTTGATCTTCTCAACCGGCCCATTTACATACACTATGAAGGCTGAAGTCTCTAAAGACTGCATTAGAAGGTGCTGCGCATCTTTAAGACACAAAGCGCAGCTGCATCGGGATATGATGTCATAACCTTGTGCTTTAAGGCACAGCACTTCATTTAATACAGGGAAGACACTGATCATGGAGGAAGGTAACTACATCTCTGTCCTGGCCACTGTCTGAAATGCTATCAGCAGTGTTCTGTAAGGGTGGAGGTGGCCATATGTTTCTTTCTGTTTTACCCGGAGTCTCTTCCCCCGGGTCTCCAGCTCACACTGCTCTTTCTCCATGGAGTGGAAGCAGTGTTAAGACATGCCTACTGCCTGCCCAATTACCCTTCTACTCCCACACCTAAGCCATTCACCAGAAGAGGTGCTCTGGGTAGCCTGTCCTGGGGAATTCTCAGGTATGGAGGGAGGTGGGTTCTGTGGGTGGAGGATGTTTTGACATCACAACACTGCAAAGATAGCGTAGGCAAATTCATGCATTATGTCATACCCATTTGGGTACTGGTAAAGGGCCTTGACTTTGGCCTACTGATCCCCAATCTGGTTGGCTGGTTGGATTCCATCAAAGGACAAAAAACCTTACAGGGACATTGCTTCCTGAGAACCTTTTAGAAGTACATGCTTTGTGTGCTGACCGTATTGGGATTTTACAGGAGAATTAATGTAGCTTGAATTTGCAGATTTACAGAAACAACTGTGTTCCCGTTACAGCAGGCCTCCTGTGTTTATTACTAGGCAACTGTGAATATTCTGAACATCTGCATCTCAGCTGAAATGTTAGTTTATTATACATGCAGTCTTGGTGTTCTCAACTTTAAAGTGGCTGTTTTTTTAAAATAAAATAGTTTGTAAGATGTTTGCAAGCAATGAAAATGTTTATTTGGAACTACACCTGAGTTTTTATAATGCATAAATTTGGACACAAATTCATTTTGATAAGATAGATTCAAAACCATAATAAATTGTTTAGCCATCATATCTCACAGATGGATATGTCAGCCCTGGAATTTAAATTGGCCCTTCTTGCAGCTGGCATTTTATTTCTGTATGTCAAAGATATTAGTAGTTTAATGCCCTAAGAAACATTTATTGTGAGCGATAGCTGAAGATTGGAAGGAAATATACAGTTTCTGAAAAATTAGGGATGCTATGAATTGGAAAGTCATGCCTTTAGTGGTGATATAACATATGCAAAATAGATATTAGCATACCGTGAATACGTTTTTCCCTAGGCTGTGAAAATGTTGTACACATTTGTATTTTCTAAGTATATTTTTTAGGCATTACCTGTGGAAAAATTTTATTTGTAAGTTGATTTTTCTGCAACCTACAATAATTGATTGGATTATTTTATTAAACAATTGTCAATATGCAGTTAGTTAAAAATGCATCAAATGGTTTGCAAAATTCTTACCACTGTACAAAACTTAGTAACCCCTTCGCGACCAAATTTTTGTAACCTTCATGACAATGGCCACAGTGTTTAGTGTAATTTTCATCTTTCTCATTTACTGTACCCACACACATTATGTATAGTTTCAGAACAAGAAGTGCTTTCTTTAGATACCATAATTTCCATAACATGATAATTACATTATATCATCTAATTTACAAAAAAGTATAATAAAATATGGTGAAAAATAAAACACTTTTTCTGACTTTTTAAAAAAAATATTTTGCTTATCTACAAGTTAATGAAAAACCTGCTAAATTGATTCTAATATTTGGCCTGGGTTTGGAAATACCAATGTTTTTATGTTGTTTTTTTGCAAGTTACAGGGCAATAAGTAAAATTAAAGTATTGATTTGTCAATACCATGTTTTTCAAACCTGGTCATCTTGCGGCCATGTCCTATTTGGGACATATTTGCAGGAAAGTGAAAATTGTGCAGCTCATTTGGTGCTGAAAAGGCCATTTAGGAAGTGATCAACAATCATTTCCTTCACTCAACCGGTGTTGCTGAAGTGCCTAGATATTATCAATCGCTTCCTAAACACTGTTTCCATACATGGCATCTTTCAATAGGGCAAATGTTTCTCTCCAGAGAGCAATCACAGCGGCCCTACATATTTTTTTTAATACCTTAATATGGAGGCATTGCAACAACACCATCTGAGTGAAGAAAGCTCATTTATCCCCATAAAATGCCAGGCACACCAATTGCCGCTAACTGAAAAATTTTCTATGAAGTGCTTTGCACGTCAATTGTCGTGCTGAGGTAAATAATACTTTTGCTCATGACTTAATATGAAAAATCTGCTTTATTTTCTTTTGTGCAAAGTAGCAGGCCATGTTCCACCACTTATTGAATTGCTGCCTTACCATATTTTCATAACAGCTTTACAGCCGCACAGTGCAGTTATAATACTAATAGAGATCCATGTGTATTCTGCTGAAACAATAGTGATAAGAAGATTTTGTTATAAAATGTTAGCCTTACTTTTGGGGCCTTAAATAGCCACTTTATTAATGTATTTATTAATTCTTGTGTGCACTTTTTATTTGCACTGTTAAGTATCATGAATTTGTGTGTGTGTCACATTTTGTTTTTCTCTTTTATTTGCCACTGGAAATGCCACAGCAGGTCTGAGTCCCATGGTATATTGTCCAGATTACTTTTTTGGTGACCAACCCTCTCTATTGATCCTAGGCCTGTCCCACGCTAGAGGAAATCAAGTAAAGCCAAGTGGTTCTCTGAGGTCTCCAGGAAAGATCCAAGTATCCCACTGGTCTTCTGGCAATGTCCTAACAACCGGCAGCAAGGAGAGCTGAAGATCTACCCTTCTTGCGGGTCATCTGGCTTCCCAGTGTATGGGAAGCTCTGGTCATGCCTTTGGTGCAAGTAGGTGTGGTATCATCATATGTAACTATAAATCTGGAATTTATTGTTTATATATTAAAAATAAAAGTGAGCTATTCATTACTGGATTCACTTAAGGTTTTTAGATGTGTACTAGATTTGTATGGCATTTAGCTGATTCACAGGTATACCCAGTAAGAAAGTTATATTAAAGGGACCCTTTACTGTCCATGACAGCCCCGCAAAAGAAGAATACATACTACTGTACCTTGTGAGTACCTTAATGTGCATTCTTCAAAATTAAAAAAGTGAAGCACTTACGTGAGGTCTGGTCTGAAAATTCTTGTCAGTGATTGGTTGATTCAAGCAGCCAATCAGCAACAGGAAAGTTGTACCATTTAAATCAATGATGGGCACTCTCTACATATGCACATTTTGGTCTGAAGAGATCTCCAGTCTGCAGTGTTCACCAAAACAGCACTGGAGACACAGAATGCTGTTAAGCAGGTCTGAATACCTGAGCACCGCCATCATGGTTCCAGGGGCTTTTATAGGACCGCCAGGCACCTCCCCCGTAGCTTCACCCCCCGCTTGTTCCAGCAACAAAGAGGTTAATGGAGAAACACTGCCCCCTGCCTGTTCCGGCAACAAAGTGGTTACACAGAAGCGCCGCCTCCTCTCTTAGAAGCTCCGCCTCGCCATCACTGTGGTCTCTAGTGATGGGAAGTTCGGATCATTAAAGTGAATCGGATCATTTCGATTCGTTCACTGAAATGATCCGATTCATGATCCGAATCTTCGGATCACTCAGTGTGACTCACAGGAGTTACTGTTTTCCAGTAACTCCGTGCAGGCACACTAACGATTGGCCCTGCCCCTTTCATTATGAATCCTCCCCCCTGCCTCCAGTGATGTCAATGAAGGCAGAGAGTCGTTCAAAGATTCGGCTCTTACAGGGATCCGAATCTTACAGTGATCCGGATCATTGTAAGATCCGGATCTTTGAACGAATCTCTGCCTTCATTGGGATTCTAATCATTCAGAGAATATCACCATACTGTTATAAATAATACATTAATAATCACTGCCCCCAGGATTTACATTCCCCTTTACCTGCAACTGCACCTTAAGCTAACTTTATTAAATTAATTAAATTAACCCTCACCATTAAATTAACCCTAAACACCCCATCAACCATGTCTGCCCCTAAAATTAACCCGTAACACCCCATCAACCATGACTGCCCCTAAAATTAACCCTTAACACCCCATTAAGCATAACTGCCCCCAAATTAACCCTAAACACCCCATTAAGCATAACTGTCCACAAATTAACACTAAAGACCCCATTAAGCATAACTGCTCCTAAATTAACACTGAAGACCCCATTAAGCATAACTGCCCCTAAATTAACCCTAAACACCCCGTTAAGCATAACTGCCCCCAAATTAACCCTAAACACCTCATTAAGCATAAATGCCCCTAAATTAACACTAAAGACCCCATTAAGCATAACTGCTCCTAAATTAACACTGAAGACCCCATTAAGCATAACTGCCCCCAAATTAACCCTAAACACCTCATTAAGCATAAATGCCCCTAAATTAACACTAAAGACCCCATTAAGCATAACTGCCCCTAAATTATCCCTAAACACCCCATTAAGCATAACTGCCCCTAAATTAACACTAAAGACCCCATCAACCATACCAATTTATTAGGTAATTTATCTGGAGTACATGCAATTAATTTAGGGGCAGTTATGGTTAATGGAGTATTTAGGGTTAATTTCAGGGGCCGTTATGGTTAATGGGGTCTTTAGGGTTAATTTCAGGGGCCGTTATGGTTAATGGGATCTTTACGGTTAATTTCAGGGGCAGTTATGGTTGATGGGGTATAAGGGTTAATTTTATGCTGATGACTGAGGGTTAATTTAATTAATTTAATAAAGTTAACTGTAGGTGCAGTTATAGGTAAAGGGGGCAAACTCAGGGGAATCTAAATCCTGGGGGCAGTGTGAACATTATTAATGTATTTATTTATAAAAGTATGGTATCAGTAATATTCTCTGAATGATTCGAATCTCTGTAAGATTCGGATCCTTGTAAGATCCGGATCCCTGTAAGATTCAAATCATTTGAATCATTCGACTCTTCGGATCATTCAACTCTTTGAACGACTCTCTGACTCTATGAGTCATCGTTCCTCTGTGAATTAATGAGCTGTAACCTGACCCCAGAGTCTGTGTCTGAGTGCTCTGCAGATGACTCACAGTTCTAGGATCAGGTTACAGCTGCATGATTCACAGACTGAACCGCTACAAATGAATCGTTCAGTCTACTGAACCGATTCATCCGGATCACTAAAAAGAACCGGATTAAATGAACGATTCGTTCATGATCCGGACATCACTAGTGGTCTCCAACTCCCTGCAAGGACGCAGGGAGTGAAGAACTGGGGGAGGAGGAAGACGAGAGGTAGGTACATGTCACAAGGAATGGTCACTGCACATGTGCAAACCGTGTTTCACTGTAAAATAGGAATCGTTGGATGGGACTGTTGGCGGGTGGAAAATAATTCCTATTCAATACCGCCATGTTCATCAATATTCATATAATTTGTAATAAAATAATATTACAGATACGGTACCACAGAGGAAAAAAACTAGGCACTTAATTGACCCAGTGTTAATATCTGCCTTTGCACTTGTTGTCTGTAGCTGCAGTCCTCTCACCAGCAGGGTGTAAGTTGCTGCTCAGGCTGTTACTGGGCATACAGAAACAGTAACATGGAGGAAATGGAAAGGTTGAGCAGTGAAAGAAAGGAGGAAGAAGGAGGGTAAGAAACCAATCAGAGCACACTCTGTGACCCAAAACCCTCCTCTACTTCCTCCATGGGTGCAGATAGATACTGGGACAGAGAAGCTGGCTCTGCATTGGATTGATTGGGTAATATACATACCTACTGTGGCTCCTCTCTGGTGTGTGACAGTCCCAGTTATTACACACCGTGTAAGTCTACTACAGGATGGGGACTCAGGGCCCCCTACCACTCCAGCCTTGGCAGTAAGTATATCTTGCGTAGGAAGACGTGTTAGGCCAAACACATCTCCAGCACAGAAAATAACAGGGAGAATCCCCCATGCTATTTCAAGGGAGACAAAACAAAAATCTAAAGGTACTACACAGCCATCATATGCATATGGTGGCTAGAGTGTCTCCAATAACAAGAACTATAACTTTAAACAAACCTGTTTATTTGCATGATTTTGCAAAACCACGAGGACAATCTATTATTAGTCTGGGTATGTTTTCCCTGTCTGTGTTTGTTTTAACAACTTTGTTAAATGGTTAGGAAGATTTTGATTTAATAACGTGGCTACTCCATCCATGATGACCTGTTGGCTAAGGCTCCATTAAAAACTCATATACCACTTAAGCTTCACTTGATTATTTGTTTACCTTTAAAACTTAATGTCCCAAGGCACAGAACTGGTTCTGCTTGGTTTCATAATGCACCAGGTCTGTACACTCACATCTCTACAGTAATAATTGATAAGACAGAAGAAATTCCCATCATTCTATATGTATAATCTGATATGCCGCAGACAAAAAACATCTTTGATGCTTGAAAAACACATTAATGGAGAAAAAAGAGGAAGTGTATGAAACGTACAAATATTTCCTTTAATATGTTGGACTTCTTCACAAATTTTCAATGGGTTGATCAGCAATAACAATGTCTGGGCATATAACCAAGGTTTCTAGGGAGTGTGCTCTGCATGGAATAATTTTTTGTTGTTAATCTCGTTTTATTGTTTTTTGCTGTTCTACTATTATATGTAATGTACATACCCGTTACCAACAACATGAATGGGGCCCAATTTTTTTCATACACACAATTGCAACCCAACATGGCTACACAATGACCCTGGGCCCTTGTTTATATTAACAGTCAAAATAAAGCCAACATAAGAGCTTCAAGAAAAATTAAAAGTGATATGAAGGAGAGTGATATATGGGTATTCTAAAGATTCCTTATTATCAGTACGCCAGTTATATATTGTATCATTAAATGGAAAAAAAAATTGTTCAGCTTGAGCAACAAAAGCAATGCAGTACACAGTAATGTAGGTTGCCATTGGTCATTATTATTTATTGAGCAATTTTATTCAAGGGACATCAAAGTTCAGATAATTAAGAATTAAAGGTTATATATCAGATATATACTGTCTTAACAATATTGCATACTAACAGAGAGAATACTCTATCTTCCATAAGCCCAATAAGATCAACAACCCACACATGATATTCTTTTTATCGCCCTCCTAACTTCCCAGCCCATACGCTCTCAACTAATGACGTGGAGGCTAGTGGCCCCTTCTTCCTCATATCTATACCATCCCTGGGCCTCTGCTCACTCCCCCTCCAGGCAGTATGATAAGTAGTCAAGGTGTTTTGTAGATTGAGTTACGCTAACAGAGCTAGAAAACATTCAAATGGCCAATACGCAGCTGCCCTAAAACACTATATTATGTGAAAAAAAAGCAATATAAATTAAAAACATATTTGTAATCTGATACTAGGGATAACAACATTTGCAGGAGCTCCACTTTCAACAATACAATATTGTTTGTAAATACAGATACAATAAAAAAAAAAGTTACAAAAAGTCTCCCTTTAGAATGAGATTCAATAAAACCTAAAATATAAAACTTAATAATAAAATCCTTCATGCAAAAGATATCTAATTTGTATTAAATGTTATTTAGAGAAATAAAATATTGCTGCAAAACAATCCACTTTTATTCAGCTTGACAGATTTTCTTTCTATGATCATTAACTGTGATGGTTATGAATTCAGCATTGCCAAGAGGGATTAATTAAGGCTTTGTTTTATTTATTTCAGCGGAGACAGTTTTGTTCATTGTCGGTTGGAATTATGCATAATATTATGATGGGTTTTTAGTTAGCCATATATCATTCCCTCAAAAAAACAATATATATATAGCTTATTTTCTCATCTTAAATCTAAGCAGGTGACTGGAATTTTCTTGTATTATAATGGGACTATGCTACTACTGTATCATGTTAACCCAAGATAACAATATATGCAAATTTAGATTTGGTAACAGTGTTTATAATGAAAGCAGATTCAGACCAGTGTATCAATAAAAAAAACGAGAGTCTCTATTCCCAGAATTTGTTCTACAGCAGCAGTAATGCCCACTGTTGTGGCATCTGTATAATGGGGAAGAATAATGGGACCATCTAGGGATTAAATGAAAGGAGAGAAGTTTTAGAATTTAAGAAAGGTCACATTAGAGGAGTACTGAAGGGGGAGGGTAGAAAAGGGTTAATGTCAAAGTGGGGATGGAGTGAGAAAGAGAAACATTTATTTATTTAATTGTATGCCTTCCCCATGATGTACGTGACATGATATTGACAAATGTACTTATCTTAAAATCTGTATGGCTAATCACCAGGCCGGCCCAAGACATAATGCCGCCTGGGGTGAAGTTTAAAATGCCGCCCCCCCTGCCGATGTCGGGGGGGGGGGGCGGCATTTTAAACTTCGCCGACACCATTATCTACCCTATCCCCACCCTCCCTCTCCCTTTGTACTTACCTTTAAACAGTCCTGCGGCGAGTCTCCCTGCTCTGCCACGGTGCCGGCTTGTAATGCTGAGCGCCGGAAATTGACGTCACTTCCGGCGTTCAGCATTACAAGCCGGCACCGAGGACCGAGCTAGAGGGCTCGCAGAGGAGAGAGAGGGGTGCCGAGCGGGTACTGGCATCTTGGTAAGCGGAAAACCACTCTGCGTCCCTCTCTCTCCTCTGTGAGCCCTCTAGCTCGGTCCTCGGTTACGGCTTGTAATGCTGAACGCCGGAAGTGACGTCAATTTCCGGCGCTCAGCATTACAAGCCGGCAAAAAAACCGCTTGAGGCGGCCTGTTCAAAAGTGCCGCCTGGGGCAATTGCCGCCACTCTGCTCCAGTATAGGGCCGGCCCTGCTAATCACATTACACACATGCATACTCACCAATATTCCTTCTGGATTAAAAGCACGGTCTAAGGGGGTGGGGATGAGCTCTAGGCTACCCAGGACAGATACTGGGTAGTTTGGAGCTTATTTACAAATGTTTTAGGCTGTGTGTGTCTAGACATACAGTTAAAACGCAACATGCCTGGCGCCCAGTAAAATGGCCAATACAATTGGAGGCACCACTGTAAAGCCAACCTTGGCAGGTATGCAGGCATTAGCAATTAGCTTGAAAAGCTACACTAGGCTGCACTTACCTGTATAACATATGTATATATTCCTTCCTTAAATGAATCTTACCTTCAGGTGTTTATTAGTTGTGTAAATTGTGTATATTGATTTTTAACATACCATGTCCCAACAGTTTAGCAATATTGTCATAGCATACACCTTTACCACACTCCATTCCTTTATTCAAATAATATTAAAAATGAAACTACTTAATAAAATATACTTATGTTTGCTGTTTATAGACCTTTTATAGACAGAAAATTATTTTGCATTACATAATGTATCAACAAATAATACTGGAATAGCACTCGTCAATTTAATTTGTATCTACAGTTTATACTGATACTAGCAGTTCAGAAACCATCCAACAAGGATTTTAAGGATTTGTTTAGTAAACTGTAAGATGCAGATGAGTTTAGGGCATAAGAGCTCATTAGAAGAAACCTGGTAAAACACAAGTAGTGTTTTCTATTTTATTTCACTAAATATAGCAAATCTTAAAAGCAACTGAAATGGCTAAGCGTGTAATAGTGGAAAAATGGACTTGAGTACATAAAACAGGTCACTGATCACAGCGCCTACATGTTAAATCCTAAAGGGATTATGTGGTGTGCTCTCATGAAACAGTGTGTATCATATGTTCTTTATGTTATCACATACATTTTTCATGTTTAATAGTGCGTTATTTATTAATTTGCTTCTTAAATCCAGGCAGAGATTAGCAACAGAAAAAATTGTCTTCTTGGTACAAATTGTAACGACCGAAGATAGTCAGGGTCAGTAGCCAAGGGATCCACAGTGCAGAACCCGTGCACAGAACCAGAGGCAGGCGAAATGGTACTGGAGAAGTTTGGAT